>NKZZ01001319.1:0-84523 GCA_002370815.1 Metschnikowia hamakuensis
TCTTCAGTCAAGGGGGATCTTCAGTTAACGGGATTGGACCCGAATCCGCCTCCTTTGAAGGCCGGCGGGGGTCAAAAAGACCCTAACGAAATAATAGAATTTGTCCAACCGAACAAGATCCGCATAAGCATTTCCAACGGCTTATTCTGTTGAACTCAAACCAGGGGTTTAAGTTCAACAGAGGGGTTGGGAAATCTCAGTAAGTCGCCAAATAACATGTGCGATCGCACACTCAAACCAACAGTGACGGACCCGTCCTATTTTGTCACAGATATTCACCCTAGAATAAGTCGAACAATCCACTACTTCCAGTACTAATTATAAGACAAACTAAGATAAGACAAACCAAGATCAAACATGAGTCAACCAACACCACCTCGTCTTACTTAAGAGAGTTATTGGAGATCAATGAGGCAATCATTCCGAAACACGAAGCTGGATATGAAACAGCGCAACAAATGATTCCAAACATAGACCTATTTCATATATGATTCAGAACTTATAGTTATTCTCTATATTTATACCTATTTACATATTCATATATACATTTATTGTTATATCTATTTATTTGTAACTCTTAATATAATATCTCATTGAGATTTATCCTATTTCTATGATCTACATACTTATATATACATTAGAACATATATCTCTATCCATATAAACTTATCATAGAATTGATTATCTGATAGATCTTCACTTAATAGACTATCAGATTATATTATAGTATAAACAGAGAAATACAATGGCAATATTTTCAGCTCTAGCTTTAGTTTTGGTGGCTTTGGAATTTGACTTTAACGTTTCACGCCCAGTTATGCTTGCAATCCAGAGAAAGAGTCCATTGCAAATATCGTCGCTGTTTGTCACGAGCATTTCTGATCCAAGAAGCGAGGCCTGTGGCACTCAAAATGAAGCTTATGGTCCCTGGACCTCATCAAAGTGGCTCTGCCATGGAATTGGATCTTCTCCACCACCATATTTGCAAACTCTGAAACTTAGAATGTACTGGTCTATCTTAGGGTGTATGGTCATCATAGGCAATCAAGCTGTATCTCTCGATTCATATCTAATGACAGGTGAGAATGTTTCTTGAACGGACACTTAGATGAAGAGATCTATATGAGACAACCTGAAGGTTATATCCAACAAGGAAAAGAACAATTAGTTCTCAGACTCAGGAAGTCCCTCTATGGATCGAAGCAGGCCCCTCGTGTGTGGCATCAAGTCATTCACAGAGCCATTAAGAAATTTTTTGCGTGGTATTGAATACTTTCGCGTAAGATGGAACACCTATCTCGTTATTCTCTAATAATATCTCTAACAATATATGTTCCAGTTTGGTGACTATGTGAGTCTTCGGGTGTAGTGGTTTGACTCTAAAGTAATACTAGGAATTGATGATTCCTAGTCTTCAAGCTGAACTGGTGATTCTCGCTAAGTCCTTCGGACAATTGTTAGGAATGGACTCGTGTTGTCATGTGGAGGCGGAGTTTTCTAGTTTTTCAACTCTGGGGTGTCGTGATGGAACGCATCTTCAGTCGATGGATAGCCGTACTTATTAGGACAAATTCGTAGTACCTCTTCAAGAGTAAATGAAACCATAGCTAAGAAATCATAGCAGATTCAAGTACTTCGTGTGATGTTATGGGCTTTGTGTAGTTGTAGCTGAAAAAAAAGGCAGCATTTGGTGGAGGGGGGGACCCCCGCTTTTATATTGGGCTGGTTGCAATTCGGTGCGGAGGTTTCAGAAGGTGCATATCCGGTGGCGATATGCGCGAGCATTGGCTGCAATAAAAAAACAGAATATAAGAGGGCCGCGATTCCCGCGAAACAAAACCTCTTTGTTTTTTTACTTTTTACTTTTTACTTTTGTCCAGACTAATGCCCAGATCTATATCCTATTCCCCCCGAAAAAAAAGGTCGAGTTTCTATCTGATAGCTTCTATTTAATCACGCGCATACGTGAAGCTTTAATCAATGGAACGTGACCCTTCATTTTTCCAAGCAGAGGGTTTGCATTAGCAGAAGCTTGACCTTTATCAATACTATAAGATTATTAGCATCAGGTGTACCATGAATATTTCGATAAAATCATTTACTTAAATGATTTCAAGAGTTAATAATCCAAATCAAAAAAATATGGAATCAATCGGAATCGAACCGATGTTAATCACGTGCAAAGCGAAAGATGGATTTTGTTGACTTCATTCATATTTGGGACATACATCTAATAGTCTAGAGATTATAACTTTTTGATCTCCAAATTATAATAGATCAACAAAGAAGCAGGTGATAGTTCTGGATATAAACATTCAGAGAAAATGCATTAGATCTTGGTCAAACAATTACAAGTCATATCTACATCTGATTCTTACATTGAAAAAGTGATTCAACAACCCAGATCTACATGAATTTCCTAATAGTCAGAAATCCATACTAGCAGTTCCGGATAGTTAATTCCTAGTACTTCCCAAAAGTGGCTACTAATACTTTGGGAGTTCACAGTCAATGGTACTTCATAATACTAATAATGCAGATCGGAACAAAACTGGCCACGTGCTTTCCAGCACCATCATTGACTGTGTTGATTCCAATGGAGAACAGTCTGTCACAGTCTGTCACAAGAACTTACACTAATCTTAGTGACGAAAACCACGTGATCTTCAAGAATCACCGGCCCAAACCCTTGGTTCATCCCATTCAAAAACACGACAAGCACTTTTCTGGTGAAATGCCAACAGACCTACAAGAACCACTCGGAGGAAGACGAATGTGGGAGCTCACAAGACCAAAGAAATGGACAAGACTAGAAACAGCCTTGATGCTCCAAATGCCAAGGACTGGTTCCTGAATCTGGACTTCTCTCTTTTCGTTGCAAACACCTTCCTGTTGCAAACCCCTTCCTGTTGCAAACCCCTTTTTGTTGCAATGCAATGGGCTTCTTCAATAGACAAATCACTGGGCAACCAGTAGGAGTACATTTTGCAAACGACCTCGAAAAGAGGGCAATTGACCAGTACACCCTAAGATTTATCAAAACCACTTTTCCATATCTCCTTTATATTATGAGTCCTTTCTTTACCTTTGGATACAGGCCTTGTACAATCATCTTGTTTTATCTATATACATATCTATACTATATACAGACTTAGAGATCATGGACAAATCTGCAAGTGTAGTCGAGCAAGTCGTCGAAGCTGGCACGGTCGATTCCGCCAGAAAGATCTCCCACGAACCGCACCTCCACCCGACGGCCTCCCAACAGTCCTCCGTCCACAATACTAAGCTGCGCGGTCTTGTTGTCTTCGATTTCCACGAGGAGCTCGCGCCGGTAGTTCATGCTGACGAACGAATACTCCACGGGCGTGCCGTCAATATCCACAGTCATTCTTGGCGCCACGGACGTGGGTTTCTTGCCGCTGAAATCAAGCCTCAGCTCTTGGAGAAACTGCCGGATTCCCGCCTGGCCTTGGAGCCGGGGGTACTTGTGCGCAGGTGCCGAAAGAACCTCGTTCCAAGTCCCATCTAATCCATTCTCTGAGACGTTTGAAGCAGTTTCTGAAATGTCTGGCTCAAAAGTGTCTGGCTCAAAAGTGTCTGGCTCAAAAGTGGGGTCGATACTTTCCAAGACCCTGCCCGTCAACTGACACGTGACCTTCATGTCGCTGGCCTTTTCCGGCAAGCAAACAAACGCATTGTTCTCGGCCTCCACCGTCACCACCTGCATGGACTCGATGTCTGGCGTGGAGTTTTCATTGACTTGCATCCACATCTCGACAGGTGGGTATTTGATGTGGGCGTCCAAGTCTGTATCTGCGCCCACGTACGGCGAGGGGAGGAACTTGAACTGGAGACTGTAGATGTGCGGATCCACTTCCAAGTTCGTGGGCTCCTCGCCTGCAAGTGCCTTGGAGAGCGTGCGGTCGTGCACCAACGGCACGTTTGTGTTGAAGGTGTGGTTTTTGGCCATTTCTTCCGAGATGCCGCTTGATGCCTGCAGGATTTGGTTGTCCTGTTCAAAGAGCACGTGCCCGAGGGTCACCGTGAACATAGGACTATCGAGCTTGGCTTCGCTGACTCCATGGAGTGTTTGTCTGTAGGCAAAGTCGGTCAACTGCTTGTAAAGCTTGTCTCTAGTCTGTTGAGGCACCAACGAGTTAGAGTCGTCTTCCAACTGAACTTTAGACTCCAAGTGACCTCCAGACTCCAAGTGACCTCCAGACTCCAAGTGGCCCTTAGACTCTTCCAAATGACCTGAATCGGTTTCTTCACGGGCAACATCACTCTCTTCGAGATCGCCTTTCAGAAGCCCCAAAGAGTCCAAAATGTCATAGGTCTCCTGTGCAAGCTCCGCAGGTAGGGTCTGCGTAAGCGTATCGTCGCCCGACTCCGAAAGCTTCTTCAAATGATCCTGGGAAAAATTGTCCAACTCCCGCTTCAAGGACCTGGAGGCAGAAACATCGGCCGTCTGCCCTGAAAGCCGAAAATGCCCGTTTGGCCTGCTCTTCCACGCCATTCCATAGGTATCATTGTGAGGAACCAAAAAAAGCGACAGGAGATCGTTGGGCAAATGGACCGTATTCTGCGTATGGAGGTTATAGTCCAAGAACCACACCAAGAGTCTTTTGATCCGTCTGACCTGGCTGGCGTTGAATGCACAGAGCTCATACTTGTTCCCATCCAAATGCGTAAAGTACACCTCCACGAGCTTGCCTATATCCTTAAACGTAAAGGCGCCGTACTTTTTCTCGTAAAGCGATTGGATGGTGGTGAAGTCAAACTCCTCCGCATACACGTTTTCAAACTTGTGCTGGAGATTGACGGACGCATTCTGGAGCTGGTTCACCGTGCCCACAAGCACCAATTCGTTCTTGTCCATATCGAAATCCAAGCTGGCCACGGTCGACCGTAAAAGCCGTAACAACGAGCCTTTCTGCAGGAGCAACAAGAACATCTCCTTAGGGCTCAACCGCACCCGTTCGGTGGCAAACACCAAATCCGTGGGCGCCACGGCCTCGTTCCAGATGTGCCGTACAATGTACTCACTTAGCCGGGCCTTATTGGCCTTCAGCTTGCTGGGAACTTTCCCGTAGCCTTCCACGTACTCAAGCAACTGGTTCCTGGTGAAGGATTTCAGCAACGTAAGGATGGTCAGGTTGATATCCGAGGAGATGGAGCCTTTGGAGCGAGCGGCCTTGAACAGCTTCATGGTCTCGATGATATTGGCGGCGGGACCGGACACAGGCTCAAATTCAAGCCCATTGATTTGCAGCACCTTCAGCCGAATGCCCTTAAGCGCCTCTCCATCTTTGCGTATCTGAATGTACTTGGATATGCTCTTGTCTTCAGTTTCGTCCGGGCTCAAAATCAAGATTTTCTTCTTCTTTTCGGAGTACGGGCTTTTTTCCCGGAGGATATCGAGGATGGAAGGAGAAACGTCATATCCACGGGGGGTTTGCGAGAAATGTCGAAGCGCCTGGTGCACGTAGAGCCTTGTGAGCAGCATGAAGAAGAGATGAGACTAGCGAGTGTGAAGAAGTAGGCGCGGCACGTGACACCCGCTCACATGACCATCACTAAATTCACATAAATAAATAAATAAATAAATAAATAAATAAATAAATAAATATGTGTCTATATTTGCACATAGTATAAATGAATGTAATGATATGAATATAGAATATGGTAGTATAAATGGATGACGGATGGTGGCTGGTGGAAGGGAGTGTGGAATTGGAGGGTCACGTGAGTGGGTGGATGGAATTTCAGAGGGTGGAATTTCGGAGGGTAGAATATGTGAGGGTGGAATGGAATGGAATTTGTGAGGGTGGAAATCGCGAGGCACGTGACTAATGCAGTGCCGTGCACCCCACAAAGCTAATATCGGTCCGTCCGAATTAGGCCAAATCGAACAATACCAGGAATTGGACTTCTTATTTGGGACATTTGGGGCGTGGCGCCGATGGTCAGCCGTGTCGGCAAAAGTAGCGAAAACAAAGCCTACATCCCAGGCATCATGAAGTAAAGAATATGTAATGGAGTAGAGAGGAAATGGAGGGCAGTATTTATAGTAGATGGAATAGAGACGCGGAACACAGCAGTACGGGTACAAACACAAACACAAAGTGACACAAACACAAAGTGACACAAACGCAAAAAAACATAAATAGACCAGTTACGCCACGGGGAACCCAGAGGCTCACCCTACTGAAGCTCACGTGAAGCTCACCTTGGTGATGCTCGCCCCACGCATTCTAGTGCACCATAACATTCTACTGCAAGACACTGTGTGCTGTACACTGATAGTGCAGGGGAGCTATACACTGATAGTACAGGGGAGGAGTGGGGGAGAATACGAACTAGTCATTACGGGGAGAAACGTCCGAATGTTTGCAACAATCAAAAAGAAACAAGAATCAATGGTTCTGGCCTTCTGGCCAAGGTCACCCTCATTATCCATCCGCAAGTTCCCGTTTTACAACCAACCCTCCACAACCGTCCCACAGCCGTCCCACAACCAACCGTCCCACAATCAATACTCCAAGCAATCCCCAAACAATCCTCAAACCGGACTACGTGTTCATTAATCAGACCCGATTTTTGAATAGTACGAAATTTCAATCCACTTTGTTTTTTTGTTCATGAATTCCTACATACTACCCAATGGATCATGGATTACTTTGGGAGGGTCGCTGTTTCTTTCCCATCCAGTGCGCATTGCCACGACGAAACTACTGCCACGAAGAAACCACTCGCACGCTTTTATTCCATAACAATGGGTGATTTTAGAATTCCGCTCCCTTGTTCGCACCTTATTTGGCAGCCTCCATTATCACTCTATTTTGCTCGCCCATTTGTTCGCTCATTTGTTCGCTCATTTGTTCGCTCATTTGTTCGCTCGCTCCTTCACTATGAGGCGTAATGGCGCGCAGATGGCCACACTAGGGCGCAGATGGGGAACTAGGGCGCAGATGGGGAACTAGGGCGCAGATGGTTGGATGGGGTCAGGTGCGCAAAAAACTCTAAACGGAAGCTGCGTCGCTAGCCGGCGCGCCTTTTCCTTCCTTAAGCTTTTCGCATGGGTTGCGTTTGCGCGGTTAAGGTTCGCGGTGCCGTCGCCATGGCTTCCCCCATGGTTGTGCTCGCCATTGAGATCCGTTTTTTGTGCATGTCATTTGCTCGCGAAGCCTTTCCCTCCGCACTCTCGCCAGATTATAAAACTGTCCCCACACCCCCCTGGAAATTTCTTTTGGCCTTATCTTTTTTATTTGACTAATCGGGACCTGCTTATCTTTTTTTTTAAATCCCTTTTCCATTTGTTTACTACTTATTCCTTCTCATACCCGGTCCAGTCTTATCCCATATTTCAATATTGGAATGCTCAGAATCACCCGCCTTCCAAAATGCTCCCCTTTAGTTAACACCGCCTGTTTTGCACCCAAAGTTGCCCATTATTTCCGCCCCTTCCACAACTCCCAGAGCCAAACCAACTTTGTGCTTTCCAACTCCTCCGCCACCGGAAATGCAAGCCCCCCGAACTTGTCGCCAAAACTCGGGCCCAAGCCCTTCGACCCCTCTTATATGAAGGACTTCTCCACCAGCGAGCTCTTTTCCTTCATGGTCATTGGCGTGGCCACCTTCAACAAGCCATTGTTGAACCTTTGCATTAAGGCGTTTCCATACGTTCCCCTTTCCGTGATCAAGGCGTTTGTCTATAAAATCTACTGTGGCGGCTCCACCTTTGAGGAGGTGCGCCAGACGGGCCAGCGCTTAAGCAAGAGAGGCATCAACAACATGATGCTTTCGTTGACCATTGAGGCTTGCGAGGGCAAGGACCACATTGACCCGGATGACATTGTCAAGCAGACCCAGCAATCGGTGTTGGACATTTTGGTGCCGCACACTGTGTCTGTCATTGAAGAGTCGGGCAAGGATATCAATCTGATTCCTGCTGGTTACGTGGCGTTGAAGCCCACTGGTTTTGTCAAGAATGCCGCTGCTGTGTTGGAAAACTACAACAAGGACGAGTACAAGCCAGCGTTTGATAAGTTGGTATCCAATGCCAGAGCCATCTGCCAAACGATCCACGAGGAAAACCAGCGCTTGGCCAAGATCTACCCCCAAAGAACGGCTCCTTTCGTGGTGGGCGTCATTGATGCCGAGAAGTACGACCTTCAGGAAGGTGTGTACGAGTTGCAGCGGAGATTGTACAAGGAGTTCAACAAGCTCGACTCGCCCGTGCACGTGGTGGGCACCTTGCAGATGTACTTGTCTGGCTCTGCTGAGTTGTTGGCTTTGGAGGAGAAGTTGGCTGCAGAGAACAACTACCGAGTGGGCTTGAAGCTTGTCCGGGGCGCATACATCCACTCGGAAAAGGAACGGAGCGTGATCCACAAGTCCAAGGAAGATACCGACATCAACTACAACCGGGGCATCACGTATTGCATCGAGTCCATCTTGAGCAACACCGGCAACAAGTCCACCATTGGTCACTTGGTGGTGGCCTCGCACAACGACGACTCGCTCAAGTTGGCCACCGACAAGGTGTACAAGCGGGAGTTTTCGGGCGAAAACCCCAACAACGCCAACATTTGCTTGGGCCAGCTTTTGGGCATGGCTGATGGTGTGACCCATGACTTGATCACTCACGATAAGGTTGATAATGTCATCAAGTACGTGCCATGGGGTCCACCATTGGAGACCAAGGAGTACCTCTTGAGAAGATTGGAGGAGAACGGAGATGCGGTGAAGAACGATACGGGAATAGCTTTGGTTAAGGCCGCCGCCTCTTTGATGTTCAAGAGAATGTTTGCATGAACCATGGGCCTTATAAAGGAATGAACACATGGTTCTTCTATGGTGTAATATTAATGAATTAAGAAACAAAATCGATTGTAGTTCTAGAGCCATGTACCAGATTTATCAGTATTAAGACACATTTGTATATTTATTTATCTTGGACCAAAAGAGCCTATATAAACCCCTAAAAAACATATTTTTCGGTTGCGGCCATACCAAGTGGAAAATACTGTTTCCCGTCCGATCAACGTTAGTCAAGCCACTTAGGGCCACAGTGAGTAATGCAGTGGGAGACCATGTGTGAAATTGTGGTGCTGCAATCTTTTTTATTTTTGGTTGTCGCGCTCAAAACGGCTGGGTTCGTGTAATGTCTCGGAACATCGATTTACTTGAAAAAATCCCAACTGAACAAGATCTTGTTTACAGCTCTTCAGTATTTTCTCCATGTCAATTTTACGCTGGAACGTTCTTTAAGTGTATTTTGAAAAATCCTGTGATTTGATTGGTGGAACGGCTGCAAACCTCGGAATTGGTGAACCTCGGAATTGGCGAACCTCGGAAATGGTTTCTGGTTGTTGCTGCCCAATACACCCGTACACCACGCTATCTCAGCAGAAATAGACCCAATGCAAACCCCCTTTTATTTTCCCAATTTGAAACTGAAAATTGGTTCGTCGGAATGCTGGAATTCCGGACATCACAGTGGTTATCTTGGATTCAAAAAGTTCCTACTCCTTGACCTTCCATTGTACTCCACCTCTTTTTAGTGTGCTCCAATTCCGGCCGCAGCCTCTACTGTTTCCAATTTTTTAATGCCAATTCTTCAAAAAGACGCGTTTCTAAATCTCTATAAATGTCTCTGGTGTCCAGATGTAACCACTGATCACACACTGCACCACCCACTCCCAGCCCACCACCGCCACGCTACGGCACGACCGGGCTTTTTTGCTACTTCTTTTCGTAGACTTTAAGAAGTCCTGCACATTGTTATCGTAGACAATCAAGTGCCCCGGTTTGAGCTGGTCTTTCGGGTCTTTTGCCTCTTTTGGGTCTCTCGGGTCTTTTGCCTCTTTCGGGCCTTTCGGGTCTTTTGACTCTTTCGGGCCTTTCGGGTCTTTTGCCTCTTTTGGGTCTCTCGGGTCTTTTTCCTCTTTTGGGTCTTTCTCCTTGATGTGGTGTTTGATCAGAGCACAAGTTTCGTGTAAAAACACGTTCTTGGTGCCAAAAACCCGGAAAATAAACCGGCACACTTGGAGCACCTTCTCGTCCTGGCCCTTGTTCATCACAAAAACCGTGTGATTCTCTAAAAGCCGTGAGTTTCCGTCGAGTTGCTGGCTCATGTTATCCACAGTTTGAAACTTGCTCATAAACCGGTAGATGTTGAGATTGGTCAATGCATTGGCATGGATGGAAAATCCGGCCGGAAGGAGAAACACTTGCCAATGGAGAAGAAGCGAGGGCTTTTCGAGGGTACTTTCAATGAAAGTATCGGCGAGGATGGGCCAGCCTAAAGCCAAGGCCTGGAGGTACTTTGCACTTCTGGAATGGGAATCCGAGAGCAAAGCCGCAAAGGAAAACGGGGCTAGAATCTGGGCAGGGTTGCCCGAATTAAGAAAGTGCATGATCTCGTCATCCACAAACGTTCCTCCATTGGCCCGGATGGTCCTATCCAATTTTGCCTTGCGTTCTTCTCCAATTGACGTCACGAAAAAGAGCATTCCTTTGAAAAGACTGGTATGTTCGGGTTTCTGCGGGCTCAACGACATCTGGAGCGGAGTTGGGGTCGCCTCTGATGCCTTCAAATTGAGTCTTCGTCGTGCAACTCCATAGTTTTCAAGCACCAAGTTGGTGTTTTGGCAGTAGAGCTGGAACTTGGCCTGGTGTGTGGCCCATTGGTCGGCTTCCATGCAGATCAGGTCAAGAGGCACTTGAAAGTGTTGGCTTTTTTTGAGTCCTGGCCGAACACGGGCCAAAACCACCGTATCGAAGCCCCGAATGCACTTTATAGACGATTCTGGGTCGTGAAGCTCAAGTGCTGTCACCACATATGCTCCCAGCCGCAGAACCACGGCCACCACATCGCCAATACGGATATCCAAGAGATGGAGATCGGAGTTTTTGGTGTGGATTTGCTTGAAATCAGAGTATTCCACCAACGACGATGTTTCTCCTGGCTGGATGAGCCGGGCAGGGAAGATTTTGAACTGGAAAAAAGCCCACACGGCAAGTGGGTTTTTGATGCATTCGCTTTGCAAGTCTGGCCGGGGCTCGTGGTCTAGAACAACCACATTCACTGGGGTTTCGGGCAGATCGGAAAACAGGCTTCTCAGTAATGATGAAACCGGAAGTTTTTCCAAGTCCACACTAGAAACATCGTGGCTGAAATCCTCAAGCTCCGAAGATGTTTGACTCCAGCGTTGACGAGTGGTGGGAGAAGCGGACACTTGGACGGATTTTCTGAACTCCAAATGTAGAGAATTGGGTTTTAGACCTTCAGAATGAAAACCTTCTCTCGAAATGTTTTCAGTATCAGAAACAACCCTCATTTCTTCAGTATCGGAAACAACCCTCATTTCTTCAGTATCAGAAACAACGTTCATAT
This sequence comes from Metschnikowia hamakuensis, assembly GCA_002370815.1. Classification (NCBI taxonomy): domain Eukaryota; kingdom Fungi; phylum Ascomycota; class Pichiomycetes; order Serinales; family Metschnikowiaceae; genus Metschnikowia; species Metschnikowia hamakuensis. The sequence goes on from NKZZ01001319.1 coordinate 11,405, forward strand.
TTCCAGGACTCGTGGCTTCACCCAAAAAGCCATGGTTCAGATATTCTCCTTCAGCTGCCCTGGAAACCCTTTGCCGTTTATGCCGAAACAAACTATCGTCATACATATTGCTCATGGCTCCATCAAGCTCAACAAAAGACTCGTCGTTGCTGACCACGCTGATATCCGACCGCATCCGTTTCTGCCCGTCATTCTGGCTGCTGGAAAATATAGATTTGCACCCAATGTCCATGGTTTGTTTGTAGTTGTTGTCGATCAATTCCTCCTGGGTATTGACCACTTGCGTGGTGGGCTCTTGTTTCTGTGGGGACTCCACGCCAAACGAGATTCTCTTGACAAATGGTGATGCTTGCGGAGACTCGGGGAAGACGGGTTCTCCCTCTGCCTGCGAGCTGGGACCGGGGGTTTTACCAGCCTGGGTAAAGTCGGGGAAACTGGACGGGAGTCCCGAATGGTTGGGTCCGGACACTTGGGTATCGTTTTGTAGCTCTGTCACTGGGGGTTTTGTTTTTTTGAACAGACCCGGTGTAGATTCTAGTCCTTGTTCAAGTGTCTCTCCGTTTATAACCTCTCCATTTATCTGAGTATCACCATTAAAGCCATGAGGTCTGAATAGAGCATTCACTCCTTTTATGACTTGGGTATCATTCATGACTTGAGTGTTCTTTCCTTTTATGACTTGAGTATCGTTAAAACCCAGAGATACAACTTGAGTATCGTTAAAACCCTGGGGTATGACTTGAGTGTTTCCATTGTCGACTTGAGTGTTTCCGTTATCGACTTGAGTGTCTTGTATAACATCAGCCTCCCCAGTAAGCTGAGTGTCGTGTAGTTTTGATGACGATGGAGAGGTGTGATCTCGTATGCTGGTTATATCCTGGGTAAAGTCCTGGGTATGTTGGGTGAATGAGAATTCTCTTTTCTCAATCTTTTCCCCGAGTTCCATTTCATCAAAACCATTTTCTGTGAATTCCACGCCTCCCTCTTTGAAGTCCGGGGTCTCTTTAAAGTCCGGGGTCTCTTTAAAGTCCGGGACCCTCTCTCTGAATTCCGGGGTCTCTTTAAAGTCCAGGGTCTCTTTAAAGTCCGGGGTCTCTTTCTGCTCTCTGGGCTTCACCACTTGAGTATCTGCAAATTGGGCCCCCAGATTGGCCCCCAGATTGGGCCCGAGATCGGCCCCGAGATCATAGTAATTGAGAGACTGCAGGCCATTGGACTCTCTGGTCTTGATGACTTGAGTCTCTCGTAGTCCCATATCCGTGTCCCGGGTCTCTCCCTGTCCAGACCCAGCATCAATTAAATTCCCTGTAGCATCTGAAGCTTTGAAATTTGCAGCCCTGAAATTGTCAGTAACTCTAGAATTGTCCGTATCTCTTAAATCTGTAACTCTAGAATTGCCTCCGTTGTCTGCATTGTCAGTAGGCAAATTTGGAGCCATGGCCGGGTCAATTTCCGTATCTTCAAGAGTACTTTCAGCCACGGTGGAGTCGTGGAACATCTGGCTCAAGGAGTGGTTTGCAAGGGGAGAAGCTTCACTGGATGCATTGTTTGCGTTAAGTCCGGTATCTCCGGTATCTCCGTGGACGTCTCCGTTATCGCCGTTAACTCCGGTGTGGTTGGAGAACATGAGCGAGTCGTGGCCGCCAAACACGGGGCTGGTGCTCTGGTCCACCTGTGTAGGGTCATAAGGCAGACTGGGTTTCTGGGGCAATGGAGGGTCCAAGCGCGACTCATTGGCGAAGATGAGACTGTCTTCCTGCGTGGGGGACACCATCGGCGAACTCCGAGGGCCTAATGTCGCTGATGTCGCAATGTCGGCAATGTCGCAATGTCGGCAGGGGTGACGAGTTCTGTCAATGTCGCCTAATGTATGGTATCGTGGCCAAGGTCTGTTCCTGGCTTAACTGGTCTAAAATGGTGTGGAGTATAGACTGTATAGATTCTCGCGTTACGCTCAAGAACGCGCACCATCGCTCTAATCTTCCTCTCTCCTACTCCACACCAGTCCCTCACCAGTCCCTCACCAGTCCCTCACCAGTCCCTCACCAGTCCCTCACCAGTCCCTCTATACACCACCACTCACTCTAGTTATTTCTGAAACACATTTTCTTCTTAATTCTGAAACACATTTTCTCATTATTTAATTAAATCAATAATTCAAAAGAAATGAATTCAAAAAAATGAATTCAAAAAAAATGAATTCAAAAGAAATGAATTCAAAAAAAATGAATTCAAAAAAAATGAATTCAAAAAAAATGAATTCAAAAAAATGAATTCAAAAAAATGAATTCATAAAAATGAATTCATAAAAATGAATTCAAAAAATGAATTATTATGTGGATCTTCAAGTTGTTTACCCATGCATTTATACACTCATTTCTATGCCATAGTTTTTCCTGTCCATTCGTTTACGCCTCATTCTACTCATTAGATAATTAAGATCTGATGTGTTTAATTTTAGATCACTCATTCTTATGTGATGCATTTCTACTCTATATTCACTTTCACAAACTAAACATTTCTGAGCTGGAATACTAGCTAAAGATATACTAGAGGAGTATAATGCAGGTATTAATTTACCATACTTTTTGGTTACTTGGGCTCTAGTTTTTAATTTCATCTTTGCTTCTTTAATAATATAATTAAGATAACCCCTAATTACACTCTTAGCTAATGTAATAATTTGTACTGGTTCTCATTTAGGTTTGTTTTACCCATATGATTAGATNATAATATAATTAAGATAACCCCTAATTACACTCTTAGCTAATGTAATAATTTGTACTGGTTCTCATTTAGGTTTGTTTTACCCATATGATTAGATTGAAACCCACTTTCTTTTAATTTCTTATATATCCTTACCATAGGAGCAGTTAACATAAGAAATCCAGGAGATCTCTTCTTATAACATCATATCTAGTAGAGTGTTTAATATTTGTACCTAAGAATGATGCATGATCTTTATAAGTATTTGTAATTTCAGTTTTATTTGAGGAAATAGTTAATTCTAATTCTTCTTTACAAAACTTATATTTAATTCTAAAAATTTCGTTGCAGCAACTATTCAATCATCAGCATTTCTAATATACATAATCTTATTATCAACTTCTGATTTAAATCTTGTTGTTGTATTTCTATATTTAGTACTTAGTCACCTAAGCTCTTTTTTTCTTGCGTTAATATCTATTATAGGCTTTTTTTATACTACTGATACGTCTTTCCAGACTTCTATATTAGTAATATTCGAATCCAATTCTAATTTTAGGCTTTCTATGTATTTGTCTAATTGTTCTAAATAAATATTACTTAGTATAGGACTTATTACTGAACCTTGAGGTGTACCAGTTATATTAAATTTGGATTTACGTTCCTTCATATAACCTGATTTTAGTGCTTTCCTTATTAAATTAATAAACTTTTTGTCTTTTATTTTCTTATCTAATAAGTCTAATAATTTATTATGAGGTATAATCAAAACAATTTTCTATATCACCTTCAATTCATCAACTAACCTCTAAATTTAGGAAAGATTTCTCTGAATGCAGTATGACACCCTCTACCCTTTCTATATCCATGTGAATTAGGTGTACCCTTTCTATATCCATGTGAATTAGGTGAAAATAAAGGTTCGCAAATTGCTTCGAATACCATTCTTATAACTTCTTGCACGAATTTATCCCTTGGGTTACCTAAACTTAGTGATCTTTTCCCTCCTTTACTTTTATCAATAGATACCATTCTAACAGGAGTAAATTGAAATTCACCAGTTTTTAAACTTAATAGTATCATCTCTAAATCTGAATCTGATAAACCATCTAATGTTGTTGGATTTATTCCAGGTGTCAACGTACTATAATGTCTTAAACTATAATTTGCTGGACCTCTTTTCTGTAGAATTGTATTATTTCCTAACCTATAAAGTTAGCGTATACCTTAATATAAGGTACAGATTTATCAAGTCCTCCTTCCACATAGGTATTACTACCCTTAGTGGATACCGTAGTTCATTCTTTACTTAAGATATTTATTCACTTAGGCTGATAACTCATCCCCTTAATAATGAGATTTACATCTCTGTTCCATTGTTTTGACGTTGTCATGCTCTCCTACACCGTCATGGTACAGACTACGCCCATTACTATCAAGAGTTAGGCATCCAGCTTGGTACGATTGGAGATTCATCTCTAAGCAGTATAGCTTTAGCCAGAATGTATGAACTTCACCTGATAATTAAAACCTAATAGCTTCAATTTTAATCTTACCTTCTCTTGACATGCTAAGTTCAACGAGAGATTTCCCACTACATCTAAGTCAAGTATATTAACAAAATAGTATCTGGTCTTAACAGAATCATAAAGAACGCATCTACGGCGCACATGCATTGCCAGGAATAAACCCGTTGCTATTTGTGTTACTGAACATAAACCTAATAAAGATCCATCAGTAATTTATTGAACTTGGTTGAGGACTATCTATTAAATAGCTGTTAATTAATCCTAAATAAGGGTTTGATTTTCTTGTCATTTCTAAATTTTAATTTGTTAAATAAACTTACATAAAAAGGTAGTTATATTATTGATCTTACAGAAATTAATAAAGAGAGGCGAGGTTAAAAAGATAAAAAGGAATCATATATATCATAGTTATATTATTAAAGATAAATAAAATGTAGTATAGATGTCCCTATTAATAGTGGTATAAATATCTATATAAGTAGGGATATAAAGTAACGAATAAATGATAGAAATAAGATATATACGAATATCTAAATAATGAATCTAATATATAGGCTTAGGTGATGTTATTTTCATCATTTTCAACCTTATTAGTTTTATCAACTTTAACCAATTCTACTACTATTAATAATAGTAATAATAAAATCTCATATAACTCATAACATTTTCATATCACTGGTGAGAATGTTTCCTGATAATCAATGCCTTCTTTCTGGAAGTTACCTAACACCACTAGTCTTGCTTTGTGTACATTATTTAGTGTAAAGACCCATTTGGCACCAACTGGTTTCCTCCCTTCTGGTAGTCTGACTAACTCAAAGGAATTGTTCTTTGCATGGGCGTTCATTTCCTTGTCACACGCATCGATCCACCGTAGCCTGCTCTGCAGATTCATGGCTTCTTTATAGGTCCTGGGAACACCTTCAATTTCATACCGTTCTGATCCAGTCGACATTCGACAGATCGATCAGGGATAGCTCATCGTCAGAGTTCACTAATAAACAACGCGCCTGTTCAATTTCTTTTGTCACGATTTCTGTCAGATCGGGACATCCTCCCCCTGAAGTGGCGTGTGGTTGGAGATAGTTTATGCGCGGTTGTTCGCACTCCCCCTCAACTGAGGCGTCGTCTAGGTAAACAGCACGAATGTGTTTCCGTGGCCGAAGAGGCTGCCAGTTATTTTCAGATTTCTGAGCCGCCAATCTTTTTGGTCTCCTGCGCGTGCTGTCTAGCTGTGGATCGTTGTTTTGCTCACTAACCCCACTGGGTTCCTTCGCAACCGAGACTTCGTTGCTGTCTTCACTTTGAGTAGAATCCTGCATCGACTTTTCTGAGAAATCGGACTGTCCAACCGAAGTCTCTCCAAGACATGCGTCTAACTCACGATGGCCACTTCCTGAATCCCATACAAAAACCACTTCTTGTGATATGTACAGATTATTCTGTGTATTTGATACATAATCTTTAGACTTTTTCAGTGGGCATTCAGTCTGGTAGTGTCCTATTGTTCAATCCTCAATTCTTTCATGAAATTTCTCAACCAGAGTACTTCTCTGCTACCTTCAAAGATCCCAAAGAGCTCCGCCTCTGTGGTAGATGCTGCTATGGTCTTTTGTAACTTAGATGACCAAGATATTGGACCTCCCATAAACATAATTAAGTAAGCAGACCTAGACTGTCTTGTTTCTGTGTTTGTCGCCAAGTCTGCATCCACGAATGTCTCGACGTCTTTTTCTTCTGTTTCCTTTGTCCNATTAGTCTTGACTTATATATTAATCTTATTTATAAACTCTATAAATATAATATCCTTAAAACCAGGATTAACATTCTTTAATAATTGATTTAGTTTAACTTCTTATAATTTACCTTTAATAATCTTAATCATCTTATTAATTATAGGTTTATTATTATTTCCATTAGTTAATGATTTATTAGCTTTATATATAATTATATATTTATTAACTGGTTTACATAATAGGTATAGTTCTTATCTTGATATTTAGTATGTCATCCAAGTTCAATCTTAGCTAGGTTAGTATCTGATATTAGTAGGTTAAACAAAGGAAGAGAAAAGAAGACAGAATAGAGAAGACTGGACCTGGAGAGTTTAAAGTCTGCGTGACTTCTGAACTTCCTTTGACGTGAACCTTTCCATGCTCTAGTTGCGACAACCGTCTAAGAAGGTACAATAGTACTCCATCGGAGACTGATGACCCACAACAAGCAGTGTCAAGATCGCAAAACCCATAAACAGCACAATTGCCCCTATAAGTTGAGATTCTTTTTTTTTTTTCCACAAACTGCGTAACATAGCGATGGCTCCCAAGGTAAAAAAAAATCTTTTTTTTCAAGAAAATTATTATCCGATATTGACAATCGCCTGAAAAGAATTTCCTTGCACGAGTGTAAGGCCTGATAATTCATAAATATCAGAGTAACTGATTCACACCAGTACTGGAAGGCTAAGCAAGACGCTGGTGTCTCACCTTACGCCCTGAGCCATGTCAGAAGCCAGGGTCAGTACGGAAGGAACCAGAACCACGACCAAGAGCTGACCCAAAACCAGGACGAGAACCAGGAGCAGTACCAGGACGAGAACCACGAGCAGTACCAGGATGCCGAGGATCAGTTCCAGGACGAAAACTTGGGCCAAACTGAAACCCAGAGAAGAAGAGAAGAAAAGAAGAAAAGAAGAAGAAGAAAAGAATTGAAGAATGTAGTTTCCATTTGTAGGTGTCAAAAAAAAGCACCAGTGAAACCGCGGGAGCGCGCGACTTTATATACCCCAGGATCTATTTTTGCAGCATGTTTGTAACGGCCGCGTGTTTCAGAATGGTGGCAAACGCATGCACACAAACGCATGCACACAAAAGCGAGGAGGGAGGGGTGGGGAAACTATATAAGAACCCGCATTCCCTTACGTTTTACATGCCTTTTTTTCCTAAAACAAGAAAATACATGCCATTCGTTCCAAGGTGAAGATCATGTTCTTGCCATTCGACTAGATTGGAAATGAACTGGAAATGAAGTGGAAATGAACTGGAATTGCCCACCCACACCAATATTGTTATGTAAGGCGCCGAACTTGGTTTGCATTTTTCATGTTTTGATGTTTTCATGTTTTCATGTTTTGATGTTTTGATGTTTCATGTTTTGATGTTTTCATGTTTTCATGTTTTGATGTTTCATGTTTTCATGTTTTGATGTTTTGATGTTTTCATGTTTTCATGTTTTCATGTTTTCATGTTTTGATGTTTTGATGTTTCATGTTTTCATGTTTTGATGTTTTGATGTTTTGATGTTTCATGTTTTCGTGATTTGTGGACCCGAACACCCTAAGAAGTTAAACAAAATTAACAACTGAATAATGGAAATCCTGGTATTAATACTATTTAAATATTCTTACCATTTGACTTGGAACTATTATCTACATTACCTTCTGTTATTAGTGCTTATACTAATGGTATTTATGGTTTAAGTCTTTTATCGACTTTCTATTAACTTTAGTTATAGCTTTTGTTTATGAAAGCCCATATCCTTTGGCCTGGGCCGCTCCACCTTGACAAGTATAGGAACCCACTCTATACACTACTCGGTCTCCAGTCGATTTCCATTACTCTAGAGTCTAGTCTAGTCTATAGTCCAGTCTCCACCATTCTCAACCTCTCATACCTAAGTACAGGTGAGAATGCTTTCCAATAGTTAACACCTCCATCTGGAGGTTCTCCAAGATCTAGAATCTTGTCTTAGCCAGACCATCACCAATGCTGATCACCTTTAATGCTGATCACCTTCAAAGCAAATTCTTATTTGATGATTCGTCCGACTCAATGGTTCCGCTCGTATCATGAACCCATCTCTTTGAAACCAAGCTTCTGCTGCGCATGGCTTCTTTATAACTCTTGGGGACATTCTCAAACTCTCCGATTGAACTTCCAGAATCCAACTCCAATCAATCCTTAACAGACCAATCAGTGGCATTTATCTGCATTTATCTGCAAACATCGTGTCAGATCTAGTCCTCTGATCCCAAAATCCCTCAAGCCGGAATCATACGTCTATGACTCACCCAAATCGAGATATACTCCCCCTGAAATAGCACGGGCTTTGAAATCTTTTCCAGTCAACACGTGACAGATAAATCAGGGATAGTTCATCATCAGAGTCCACTTGTGAACAACACGCCAGTTCAAATTCCTTTTGTCACACTTCCTCTCAGATTGGGATATCTGGTTTACTCTATACACTACTCTACAGTCTACTCTACATTCTACGCTACAGTGTACTCCATACTCTATATTCTTTTTTGTCATTTGTAATGAAATTAGAAAAGAATTACTAGTATATTCTAGTCTACTCTATACACTCTAGTCTAGTCTATATACTACTATACAGTCTGCTCACAGTCTACTAGTTAGTGTAGTAGTATAGTAGTATAGTAGTATAGTAGTATAGTAGCAGTATAGTGTTGTAGTATAGTAGCAGTATAGTGTAGTAATATAGATAGTGTAGAAAAAGGGTCATTTTTCATGGTGCGAAGCGGGTATTTATACATGTTGGTTGAGATTTCGCGGGTGGCTGCGAAACCTGAAACATGGCGCCCCACGCCCGGCCCATGCACAACCATAAAGGGATGGCGACCCCTCCCGCTACCCCTCCCGCTTGCAATATAAAAGGCGCACCCCTGGCCTACTTTTCACTCCTGATATTTTCTCCTCTCCTCTACTCACTATACAACCATACCTCTCTATACACTACTCTACTCTACTCTACACTATTCTCTTCTTGAGTTTTCATACACTACTATACAGTCTAGTCTATAGTCTTGACCCACTCTACTAAAGTCGACTTGTTCTACTTTAATCCTCACTCTACCCTCTCTACTTTACTCCACTCTATACACTCCTCAGTCTACTATACTCTACTCTTTTTGAATTCCATATAATACTTTATAATCTACTTTATAATCTACTCTAGTCTATGGCTACAGTCTACTGTACAGTCCACTCACTCTATACACTACTATACACTACTATACCCTACTATACTGTATTCTCTGCTATTTCCGAATTTCCTATAATTCTTTTCTCTTCTCTTATTTTCTTATTTTCGAAACACTACTATATTCTAATCTCTATAGTCTAGTGTGCTATATACAGGACTCTATGATCTACTCTGTAATTTATACTATAGTCTCTACAATCCTTTATACACTACTCTAGAATCTCTATACACTACTATACACTACACTCTACTCTACTCCATTCCACTAGATTCTCTTTTTTGTAGGTTTCCATACATTCTCTATACACTATAAAATCTACTCTACTCTACACTACTCTACGCGACTCTTCCTTATTTTTGATTTTCGGACACGACAATTCAGTGTAGTCTACTCCGTCAACTTCAAGCCACTCGGATCAACCAATCAGATCAACCAATCAGATCAACCAATCAGATCAACCAATCAGATCAACCAGTCAGATCAATTGCTCCCATTGAACTGCTCCCATTGAACTTTCTTCTCTACTCTAGAATTTACCCTCCAGTGCAATCTACAGTTTACGCTACACTTAAATCTATCCACTACTCTGTACACACCATTCTCTTTTATTTCCGAGTTTTCATCCACTACTCTATACACTACTCAGTCCAGTCTACTCTTATTTATCATTATTTGATTAAAATAAAGGATTAAAATTAAGGATTAAAGAAAAAAAAATACTAGTCTACTCTACAGCTTACTCTATACACTACTCTACAGTCCGGTCTAATCTATACACAAGTCTTACTCTAAACTACTCTGTAATCTACACTATTGTCTCTACAGTATACTCTTTTTTACCCTACTCTTCTCTTATTTTTGAGTTTCGTTCAATACCCCAGTCTACTCTACTCTACTCTCTCCTCGACTTTATACACGAATCAAAATATGCTTTTTAATCTACTCTTCTCTATTAGACATATCTTATATTCGAAATTCATACAATCCTTTCTACACTACTCCATGGTCTACTCTATTTACTAGTACAAGTACTGACTACTACTACTAACTACTAGGGTTAAGAACTGAAGGACTAACTACTTCTACTACTTCTACTACTTCTACATTACTCTCTAGTTGACTCTATAGTCTATAGTGTACTCTATAGTTCATTGTATACACTACTCTAATTCACTGTATACACTACCAATTACCCCCTCTACAGTCCACCAAACATCCTTCTTTATAGTCTCAACTTAAATTTCCTTCCTATTTACTGCTTCCTTCACTCTCTAATCTTTAATCTTCTAGAATCTTCTATAATTCCAATTCCTTAATCCCTAATTCAATTTCTTGATTCAATTTCTTGATTCAATTCCTTAATCCCAATTCAATTTCTTAATCCCAATTCAATTTCTTAATCCCAATTCAATTTCTTAATCCCAATTCAATTCCTTAATAACTAAATCTCCCATAATTTCCTTCTCCAGCTTCCACTTCTGGTTTGTAAATGTAAACTTTAATGGGGACCACGCACACCAGTGAGGAAAAGTGCGGAAAAAAAGTGACGGGTCAGTCCTTTATAGTCTTGGTGCGCTTCGAGGAGTTTTTAACGGAGGGCTGATTCGTGGGTAATACCTCTATTAGCAACCTGACTTGAAGAAACATCTGTTCATCATGCCTTCATTTCTCTTGGTATTTGAATGTATAACCCGAGTTTGAATAATTTCGTATTATTTAGTGTTAGTCGTCTTGAATTGAAGGATTTGGACAATTCCATGATTAAGCTAGGGGTCCAGACTATTCAATCGGCGGTAAACCACTCATGTCAACTTCACACTCGGGAAAGGAAAGGAATGGAAAGGAAAGGAAAGGAAGAAACAAATACTTAATATGGGAAGGTAGTCTGTGGGGATCGCGGTCTTTTATATTTTTTTGGAATCGCAGCCAATGCACGCGCATGTCGCCACCCGATATGCACCTTGGGAAACCCCCGCACCAAATTGCAACCAACGCAATATATAAATGCGGGAGTCCCCCTTCTTTTCCCTCCTTTTCCCCTCCTTTTTTCTACCACTCTCTTTATCATTATTTCCATCACCCACCACTCATTTCGCTACAGTGTCTCATACACTACATAGTGTACCGTCAGTGTGTCTTCAGTGATTGTGGTTTTACAAGGATTGACTTTTGTGGGTGATTTACCATTCTTTAGTGGTAGCCCTCTTGAACTAAGAAATTTATTCCGCTTAACACCACAACACATCTTTAACAGAATTCAATCTCATAAAGAAAGGTATGTATTAAAGAAAGGAATACAAGACTGAACTTTGGGGAAGACTATTGACCTTTGGGAAAGACTATTGACTTTTGTGGTGACGTCGGATGGGTTGAGGTTTGGATCGATTATGTGGACGCGCTCCTATGCCTAAGGATCAACGATTCCGTGGTGGCACTGGAGGTCGCGAAAAGCATCCTCGGTTCCGACCGATACTTATTTGGGTGACGCTGCTTACTGGCCCAGTGAAGTTTTCCCCGCCAAAAAAAAACAATGTGGATTGAATTATCAGTGGCTATACTTTTAGCTGTTAGGTAGTTAATCGACGAAATTGAAAAAAAAAAATATTAACACTCAACATAAAAAGGCTTCAAGATTAGAAACAAGAGATTCAAACCAGAAAAAAAGGTAGAATAAAAGATTTAATAATTTTTCCTTGATATTTACCTTGATATCTTACATTGAATTTATTTTACCTTAATTTATTTTACCTTGATTTGTTGATTTGTTAATTTGTTAATTTGTTGATTTGTTAATTTGTTAATTTGTTAATTTGTTAATTTGTTAATTTGTGTTCATGGTTGATGATAGTGGAAAAACGACGCTTGTCGCCCGGCGAAACGCTGGAACTCCATGGTGTCTTTTGCGCGGCATTAGACGTTGATTTTTATTTAAAATGCAAATTGTTGTTGGTCCGTGGGGTTCTGGTGATTTTGCCTCTTCTGGCCCAAAGCCTGATTTTGGACTGCACATGGCAGGCGGGATTTCAGACTTGAAGGTTTTTCCGTCTTGAAATTTCAACTGAACCAATAAATCGGAGAGGCACGGCTTTTTATCTCTACTCTATTCTTTACTCATTTCGTGACTTATTTTCTCCATTTTACTCTTTAAGGAACAGATCTTGCTGTACATCTGTACATCTGTTGACTTTCCCTCTGTTATATGCACTCCCCTCCTCTCCACTTTCACTTCCACTCTTACTTTTACTTTTACTTTTACTTTTCTCCTCTTTACTTTCACTTACCTTTTGACTTATTGTCTTTTTTCACTGCTTTCGGATGGTAATCTCTCTTAATCTCCACTCCACTATTCCCGCCTTGTGTGCAGTCCCGGCAAAACCACTCCTCTTATCTCCCCTCTGCCCCACTACACAATAATTCACGCTATTGAATACATTGTTTTGTATGCACACAGTCACCTTTATCATTGTCTTATTGTAGTATACCCTCAGATTGTCCCATTGTCCTGTCATATACTTTGTGGTCCTGCACATAGGCACATGGTGCATGTGTACTTACAAATGGTCATCAAATACTGTCTAAATACGACAGGTTTAATGTCCTAGCACCTAAAGGAGTGTAAAGGCAGAATAGTCACCTGTGTTTGGGAGGGTCAGCGTTGGAGAACAGAGGCCCGTTTATATGCAGGAAACGCTGTTTTTATACCGTTAAATCGTCTACCTGAATATTTACAGAGCTCAAAAGTTTGCTTATACTTTTTATGCTACCTGCAATACTCTAGATTGGTTGGATAATTGTTGGAGTTTAGATTACTGGCGTGCCATTGCATTTCCGGTGCCAGTTGCATTATATGCAGGAAAACAACATATTCAGTTCTGTAGCGTCTCCAACGCCCCATTTTCCATCCTTTTTCCATAAATATTTGAATCTGGTCATTCAGAAAAATCAGCTTGTTAAATTGGTAAAATCAAAATTGCCTAATTTGGGCAGAGGCGGAATTTGGAGCCCAAGTAATGCCGCGCCATGACCAAATAATTGAATTTAATAGACTTTGGACAATAAAAAAACTCGGGAATTTTTAGACAATTGATGAGAAACGTATTATAATGTCATTTAAATTGCCAAATGGCACGACCACGGAATTTACATGCTAAACAGCTCCTCAGATCTAGAAAAATGGGGGTGGAAATTTACCAAAAATTCACCGAAAATTCATAGAGAGTTTCCCGGTTTTCTAGACGTTCTGATCCCGGAATTCGACCGGAAAAAAAGTCCCGTTTATACAAATTTATAGACTATGAATTTGCGGTTTTGGCGGAGCAAAAAATTGCTTTTAATCAATTATTCTGGAAGATTCCAACGCTCCTGGATCTTTAGAATTATGGGTGCGGCATCTGGATTCCAGTAACCACCGGTTCAGGGTCCAAAAAGTCCAAAAAAACCCAGGTTTTTTACAAATATTTATTTATAGTATTGTAGAAATAGATAGAAGAAAAAAGCAAGAAAAAAGATGAAAAAATGGTGGAGAAATGTGGAAATTCCGAAGTGGAGAAGGTGGAGTAGTGGTTTCGCAGTGAGCACCCCACGTCATTTTTTGAGCTGCCACATGGACAATTAAAGATTTACGGCTGGTTTTTTTAGGGGTGATAGAAAACGGTCATTTTAAAGCCCCTAATGGTTTTTTTTAGAAAAATTATTCTTGTATATGACTCACCGTTCCATATTAAATATCTCTGGATTCCGAGCTATGCTTTCCGAGCTTGGTTTCAATTGAACAGTTGTCCTGAGCACTTTAAATGGGTTAAGATTAGTTTGGATATTTTCTTGAATTGGTCGTATTCACTATTTTTTGGTTCTGAGCCCTGGTCAACTTGGGTTAGGAGCCCGGAAGCAAGGCCGGTATGAAATTTACACCTTACTGAAAAACCACCAAAAAAACTCCGATCGAGCCCCAAATAAACCCAGAGCAAGGCCTGGTCAAAATGATGGTTATAAGCTTGGTTTGAACGCTAGGGGTTGAAGAAAGCGGGCTCTAGCCTCGTACATGTTATGAGCCCTGGGCCCAAGAAAAAAAACCCACCTGGAAACTCCGAAAAATTGGCCCTGAAACACCCAAAATTTGAGACCTTCTTCCCTCCAAATCAGAAATTTATTAGGCTCTTCTTTAAAACCAAAAACCGGCCTCCAGCTAAGATTCCTGGGAAAGGGGAATTCCAGATAAACCCACGTGTTTTCGTTCCAAACTCCAGATCAGAACCGTCACTTTTTTTCAGGAACCAAAAGTCTGGATTGATTTTTCAGGAGTTTTCAGGACCTTTCTGGAGTCTAATCAAAGATTTCCTGGAGTTCAAGTGCTTTTCGTTGGATTTTTGGCTAAAAAAAGAGAATTTTCGGACCGAAGAAAGAGAAAAAAGAGGAAAAAAAGCCAAGAGCGTTCCAAATTCGTTGGAATTCCACAAGGAGAGTTGATTCTTCTAAAAAGTCCTCAAAGTTCCAGAAATTTCCAGAAATATCCGTCTTTTTCCAGATTTTCCAGATTTTCAAAAATTGAAATCACCTTCCTGGAAATAGAATGTATGAGGGTCATGGATTGTTCACAAGAATAGTGGGTTCTTGTTTTATATGTTGGTTAGTCTACATTCAACTACAGAACACGTCCATATCAACAGTATTATATCGTAATGTCTGTAGTCTTAGTGTCTGTAGTCTAAGTGTCTGTAGTTTGAGTGTCTGTAGTCTTAGTGTCTGTAGTCTTAGTGTCTGTAGTCCTAGTGTCTGTAATCTTAGTGTCTAAGAGTAAAGTGTCTGAAAACTGAGTGTCTAAAAGCTAAGTGTCTAAGAGTAAAGTGTCTGTAATCTGAGTGTCTATAGTCTTAGTGTCTGAAAGCTAAGGGCCAAAGACTTAAGTGTCCGTAATCTAGATGCCGGAGAGTATAGTGTCTACCATTTGAGTGTCTGTCTGGTGTCTGTCCTGTGGTCTTGTAAAGAGTCATGAATACGGAGAAGCTGGTGGAGATGAACAGAAACACGTGTATACCGTACGTGTTTTTCCAGACCAATACGGCGAATTGATGTAGACAAAGTATTGGAAGAACCATGAGCTCGTCGCGGGCTCAGAACCGTGGGGCCGGGCTCAGAACTGTGGGGCCGGGCTCAGAACCGTAATCAGCCGTACACCCCCAAAATCCAAAATTTAACTTGTGCAACCAAAACCATAGGCCCTGAAAATTATTAAAATGTAGTATTGGCCAGTAAAAAAAAATCTACTCCAGAGGTCTAGGTTTACGTCACAGAACTCTTAAAACCTTACCATTTTCTTTCCGTCAATCCCATTTCCAGTCAATACGAATGGTCACCAGCTGTCAAATCCAGAATTTCAGTCCAGAGAAAACAGAGAAAACAGAGAAAACAGAGAAACAGAGAAACAGAGAAAAGCAGAGAAAAGCAGAGAAAAGCAGAGAAAAGCAGAGAAAAACAGAGAAAAACAGAGAAAAACCAGAAATTCAAACCAGAGATTTCTCAATTAGTAGTCACTTTCAATCTACTCGACGGTCAAAAGCCCCAGACGCAGAAAAAGTGGCCAAGCAGTCGAAGAAGTCAAGCAGTGAAGTGGTCAGTGTCAAACAAGATCCAGAGATAAGTAGATCGGTATATTCTGCTCAGTAGGTGACAGATTCCGGTTAGTCTAATTATTCTCTCAGTATACAGTCAACGGTACTCAGAAGTTAGATATCAGTCAACCAGATTTAGAGAAAAGGCTCAGTTAAACAGTTACAAAGATTTGTACTCCCAAGTTCAAGGTCAAATCAGTGCTGAGTCCAGTTTAATACTCAATTTAGTAGACAATTTAGTAGACATTTAGTAGACAATTTAGTAGACAATTTAGTAGACAATTTTGTATCCAGAGATAATGGACGATTGGTGGTCAATTTAGGGCAGTCATCATGGATATTCCATAGGTGATATACCCATAGAAATGACTCCCAATTCTCCATTCCAGTACAAAGTACTGACAAAGTGACAGACAGATTGAGAGAAGGAGCTGGAGTGGAAAGGCCTTTCTAATGAGGCATAAGACATGAGAAACGACCACGAGGAGTCAAAAGGCCAATGGTCAGTTTTTAAGGGAAACTGGTGGGTCAAAACCTCTATTTTCCAGGCTTGGACGTCCCACTTTGAGCTCCAAAACTCTGAACTCTTCTACTAACATCTTAAAGTCATCCAGTGATTCTCAGTGATTCTCAGTGATTCTCGGTCAATCCCAGTCTTTTCAGTCTTTTCAGTCAATTCAGTCTTTTCAGGACTAGCAAAAGATCAGTAGAGTCAGTCAAAAGTACTTAGAATGTAGTCAGAAGAATGGTCAAAATGGTGGTCAAAATGGTGGTCACTACCAGTGGTGGAGTTTCTATAACCTAAGATTATGGAAATCTGGTATTGGATATCAGACACCATTCATAAAAATAGTCAGATCTCAGAGATGTATAGTCAGTACCAGTGGTCAGTAGTCAGAGGTATACAGTCGGTAATAATAGTCAAGATTTGTGGTCAAATTAGTCAAATTAGTCAAATTAGTCAAATTGGTACTCAGTTTTAATAGGCAGAATTGGTCAGAATAGTAGTCAAATTGGTAGAATTGGTAGTTAGTAGTCAATAATACTAGTCAGAATCGGAAGTCAAGATTGGTAGTAAGAGATGTATACTCAGAATTTACAGTCAAGATAAGTCCTCAGAATTGGAAGTCAAATTAATAGTCAAATTGGTAACAAGTATTAATACTCAAATTGAGTAGTCAAATTGGTGGTCAAGTCGGTAGAATTGGAACTCAGAGACGAATAGTGAATCTTAACAGTTAGTATTTGTAGTCAGAATTGGTAGTCAAATTGGTGGTCAATACTCAGTCAACGTTAAGGCAATATGAGTGGTCAATAGTCGGAGGTATACAGTCGGTATTAATAGTCAATATCTGAACCCAGAGATGTATAGTCAGGATTAATAGTCAGGAATGGTGGTCAGCTCAGTCAATGTCAAGGTAAGATTAGTGGTCAAGTTAGTCAAGTTAGTCAAGTTAGTCAAATTGGTCCTCAGAGGTGGTCAAATTGGTGGTCAGAATTGGTACTCAGTATTGGTACTCAGTATTAATAGTCAAAGTGAGTAGTCAATATTAGTGGTCAAATTGGTGGTCAAATTAATAGTCAAGATTGGGAGTTAGAATTGGTAGCCAGTATTAATAGTCATAATTGGTGGTCAATACTGGTTCTCAGAAATGTTTAGTGAATATGTGTCTTCAGAATTGGTACTCAGAATTGGTACTCAGAATTGATACTCAGAATTGATACTCAGAATTGGTAGTCAATATTAATAGTCATTATTAGTGGTCAGATTTGGGGGTCAAATTGGTGGTCAAAATTAATAGTCAAGATTGGTACTCAGTATTAATAGTCAGAATTGGTAGTCAATATTAGTGGTCAGATTTGGGGGTCAAATTGGTGGTCAGTATTAGTGGAAGACTGGCATTAGATATCAGAGAACATTCAAAATGATATCCAGAGATTCAGAGAGTCAGTTCAGAGAGTCAGTTCAGAGAGTCAGAGATATCCAAAGTTTTAGAGACTATAGTCAGTATTGATGGTCAAGTTACTAGTCAGAGACTAGTCAGTATGGGGAGTCAGGATTAATAGTCAGAATAGTAGTCAGAATTGGTGGTCAAGATAGTAGTCAATACTGGTACTCAGAGATATATAGTCAGAATTGGTGGTCAATACTGGTAGTCAGAATAGTAGTCAGAATAGTAGTCAGAATAGTAGTCAGAATAGTAGTCAAATTGGAGTCAAAATTGGTAGAATTGGAGTCAAAATTGGTAGAATTGGAGTCAAAATTGGTAGAATTGGTACAATTGGTGGTCAGAAATAGTAGTCAAATTGGTCAGTATTAGCGGAAGAGTGGCATTAGAAATCAGAAAACATTCAAAAATGATATTCAGAATTCAGAGATACAGAGATTCAAAGATGTATAGTCAAGATCGGTGGTTGATACTCAGTCATTTGGAAGTGAGTATTAGTGGTCAAGTTAGTCAATGGTCAGAATTGGTGGTCAAAAAAAGTAGTCAGAATTGGTATCCAGAGATGTATAGTCAGTATTGGTAGTCAGAATTGGTAGTCAGAATTGGTAGTCAGAGATCTATATTCTTGGTGGTCTTTTGGTAGTCAGAATTAAAACTCAGAGATTTATAGTCAAGTTGGTACTCAATATTAGTGGTCAGAATTGGTGGTCAGAGATTTATAGTCAAGTTGGTACTCAACATTAGTGGTCAGAATTGGTGGTCAGAGATCTATAGTCACAGATGTATAGTCAGTATAAGTACTCAGAATCGGTACTCAGAATTGGTAGTCAGAGATGAATAAACAATATTGGTGGTCAATGTTAAGTCAGTATTACTGGTCAAATTAGTTAGTAGTCAGAATTGGCCAGTATAAAGAGTTAAACTGTTGGTCAAGATTGGTGGTCAAGCCACTTCTCAGAGATATATAGTCAGAATAGTAGTCAGAATAGTAGTCAAATTGGAGTCAAATTAATAGTCAGATTGGTAACAAGACTTGGTAGTCGAATTGGGAGGAACGAAAAGTAGTCAATCTTAGTAGACAGAAAAAACTAGTGAATATGTGTTGTCAGAATTGGTAGTCAAATTTGTAGCCAGAATTTGTAGTCAGAATTGGTACTCAGAATTAGTACTCAGAGACGTATAGTCCATAGAAGTCCATAGAAGTCCTCAGAATTGGAGTCAAATTGGAGTCAAATTGGAGTCAAATCGGTGGTCAATACTCAGTCAATGTTAAGTCAATATTAGTGGTCAGTATAAATAGTTAAATTTTAAGTAGAGATTGGTGGTCAAGTTTGTAGTCGAATTGGTAGAATTGGTCGTTTACTCTAAAAATGTTGAGGGATCATATGATTTCGGATGGAATGTCTTCAAATTTCTCGACAACCTTACTATTGGAATAGTCTTCTGGTGTCCACACTCTTGCTGTGCGGGGATGGAAAACGAGTCTCTAAGGTAACTACTTCTCGGAGAAATTGTTTGTAGGGAACTTGCCAAAGTGGACCTAAAAGTAGTCAAATTGGTCATAGAAGTCTTCAGAGATGTACATTTGTCGTCAGAGGTGTAGTGAATATTGATGGCCAGAATTGTAGTCAAATTGGTAGAATTGGTGGAATTGGTAGAATTGGTGGAATTGGTAGAATTGAGGTCAAGTTAGTAGAATTGGTAGAAATCCATGAATTGGACCAAAAATCAGTGGTTTACAACACCTTGAACGAGGTCTTGAGTGGTATGACCATTTCTTGAGAATAAGAAATCTCTTGAACCCATGAACAAAGCATACTTCCTCTCGATTGCCAATCAAAAATGGTGCGGTGTTTACTTGGACTTTCTTGCCGCAGTTTGTCCTTTTGAGCTCGTTGGTGACGCTGGTGGAGAATGAAATGAACTTAGTGGAAAACTTGGTTTATCCGCATTCACCTGGCCACAAGATCCAAATTGGTCTATTTGTGGTCAGTATTAATAGTCCATATAAGTCCTCAGAATTGGTACTCAGAATTGGAGTCAAATTGGGAACAGGTATTGGTGGTCAAGTTACTAGTCAGAGACGTATAGTCAGTAATAGTGGAGAAGTTATTTAGTGGCCAGAATTGGGGGTCAATACTCAGAGATGTATGGTCAAAACTGGTAGTCAAATTGGTAGTTAAATCGGTAGAATTGGAACTCAGAGACGTATAGTAATATTAACAGTTAGTATTGGAGTCAAATTGGAGTCAAATTGGAGTCAAATTGGAGTCAAATTGGAGTCAAATTGGAGTCAAGTTACTAGTCAGAGATGTATGGTCAGCAGTGGTAGTCATGATAAGTCCTTAGAATTGGTAGAATTGGGAACAAGTCTTGGTGGTCAATAGTCAGTCAAAGTTAAGGCAATATGAGTGGTCATAATTGGTGGTCAATACTGGTTCTCAGAAATGTCTAGTGAATATGTTTCGTCAGAATTGACAGTCACGATTAGTAGTCAGAATTGGTACTCAGAGATAGTAGTCAGAGACGTATAGTCAAAATTGGTTTTTAGAGGTGTATAGTCAAAATTGGTTTTTAGCGATGTATAGTCACGATTAATAGTCAGAATTGGAGTCAAATTGGAGTCAAATTGGAGTCAAATTGGAGTCAAATTGGAGTCAAATTGGAGTCAAATCGGAGTCAAATTGGAGTCAATATTGATACTCAGAATTGGTACTCAGAGGTGTATCCTAAGTATTAATAGTCTTTTGGTAGTCAGAACTGGTACAATTGCTAGTCCCTTTTCCCAACGTTTTCCGATTCCCCTATTCCATCCCCCAATTCCAAATTCCTTATTCTAACCCATATTAATACTCATTATAGTACACCCTAAGATAGGAATAATCCAATGAACACTAGGATTGAGAATTTCGTGGCCTAGGATCCTACTAATGATGACTAGTATTCCAGACAATTTGAATACCGGCCGCACGGCCTAAGAGATCCATTGTGAGGACTCATGGTAGCTGCAAAGACGGAATTGAAGGAGGAAATCGAGCAGTTGAATCGCAAATTTGCCGAGGCAAGTGAGAAGCAACAAGAGGAGCTGGACGTTTTGGAAAATTCCAACATGGACCTCGAGCTCCTGAATTCGAACCTCGAAAAGAACAGAGACGAATTGTTGCAGAAGTTGTCTAAAGTTGAAAAAGAAACCAGCCAGAAGATCGTGTCGCTTAATCAGAAAGTCGAGGAGTTGGAGCAGCTAGTGAAGAAAACAGAGGGAAAGAGATCAGTTCAATTCCGACTACATTGAGTTGGAGAAGCTGACAAATATTCTTAGCAGTGATTTTCAAGCCAAAGACGCGCTTCTTCAAGCCATGAACAACAAGGGAGGAGATCTCGCAGCCAAGGACAAAATTGTCATTGAAATCAACGAGAGATTGGCACATGCAATCAGTGAGTTGGTGGAATTGATGGAATTAGTGGAATTGGGAGGAACGATAAGTAGTCAAGATTTATACTCACAGGTTTATAGTCAAATTGGAGTCAAATTGGAGTCAATAGTAGTATTCAGAATTGGAGTCAAATTGGAGTCAAATTGGAGTCAAATTCGTTGTTTTGGTCTCTGCTCCATCACCTTTTCTCTGCTCCATGGCCATCTCCGGCACACAACTCTACAGCGTGGTCCTAGGCGGCGCCAGCGACAAGACGTTTGCCGTGATCTCGGATCTCAAGGCCCACGTGAAAAAAGACAATGTGGCTATCGTTTGTGTCAAATTGGAGTCAAATTGGAGTCAAATTGGAGTCAGAATTGGAGTCAAATTGGAGTCAATATTGGTACTCAGAATTGGTACTTAGAGGTGTATCCTAAGTATTAATAGTCTTTTGGTAGTCAGAACTGGTAGAATTAGTAGAATTGGTGGAATTGATGGAATTGGTAGAATTAGTAGAATTGATGGAATTGGTAAAATTGGTGGAATTGGTAAAATTGGTGGAATTGGTAGAATTGGTAGAATTGATGGAATTAGTAGAATTGATGGAATTAGTAGAATTGGTAGAATTAGTAGAATTGGTGGAATTGGTAAAATTAGTAGAATTGGTAGAATTGGTAGAATTGATGGAATTAGTGGAATTGGTAGAATTGGTAGAATTGATGGAATTGGTAAAATTGGTGGAATTGGTAGAATTAGTGGTCAGAGGTTAATAATCAATATTGGTTCTTAGAGATGTATAGTCAATATCAGTCGTCAGAATTAGTACCCAGAGATATATAGTTAATCTTAGTAGTCAGAAATGTCTAGTGAATATGTGTGGTCAGAATGGGAGTCAAGTTAGTGGCCAACATTAATACCCAATATAAGTCCTTGGAGATGTATAGTCCGAATTGAGAGTCAAGATTGGGAATCAGTATTAATAGTCAAAATTGGGAGTAAAGATCGATGGTCAGAATTGGGAGGAACGATAAGTAGTCAATGTTTTTACCCCAGAGGTTTTGGTCAATATTGGTTCTCAGAAATGTAGTCAGAATTGGTGGTCAAGATTGGGACTCAGAATTGGGAGTCAAGTCAGAATGGGTTCTCAGAGGTGTATAGTTTTTTGTTAGTCAGAATTGAGAGTCAAAATTGGTGAATTGGTGGAATTGGTAAAATTGGTGAAAATGGTGGAATTGGTGAATTGGTGGAAATGGTAAAATTGGTGAATTGGTGGAATTGGTGGAATTAATTAGGGAAAATTGGGACTCAATCACTTCTAAGTCAAAATTAACAAATTCGTGGTCAAGTAGTAGACAGGTTAGGAAAAATAAGTGGATATTTCGTCTTGACATTTCGAGAGGAACTGTCCAAATGTCTGTCTAGACTAATGAGTCATACACCCACCTGTTGACTGGCTTTTTCCGACTTCAAGTGTCCTCTTCTGTCCTCTTCTGTCCTCTTCTGTCCTCTTCTGTCCTCTTTTGTCCACTATTTGTCCACTTTTTGTCCAGAAATCCACCAATTTGTCTCTTGTCTTTTGTCTCTTGTCTCTTGTCGATTTCCACTAAATTTGTTTTCCTAGTTCTTTTATCAAAAAACCGTTGTTCTTTTAAGTTTGGTGTTCCAGGTAAAGAAATCTAAAACCAGTGGGTTGAAAATCCCCGAGCATGATTATTTCCATAGAAAAATCCACGGACTTTTTGGGTTCTTTCCACTTTTTTTAATCCTAATTCCATTGTTACTTGGCTTCAAGACCCAGCCCGCCATTTCCCAAACCCACAAAGTACGAAATCTCTTTAATGAGTTACGAATTTCTGTCTAATTTCTGTCTAATTTCTGTCTAATTTCAGTCTAATTTCTGTCTAATTTCTTGACTTGCTTGGGAAGATACAGAACGTTCTGGAGGAATCACTAAAAAAGTACAAGCCTAGTAGTGTAAATATTGGTATATAGATTAATCTGGAAAGCCAATCCTTGGATTGTAATTGAGTACTTTACACTAGACACTAGACACAGACACTAGACACTGGACACTAGACACAGACACTAGACACTGGACACAGACACAGACACTAGACACTGGACAATTTACACTGGACACTGGACACTAGACACAGACACTGGACATTTTACACTGGACACTAAATTTGTGAAACCCGAGACTTATATGTAATTCTATAAATAAACCAATAGACAAGACCTCGGAATTACGTTTCGGCCAATTCTCTACTTCTTTATTTTTTGTTCAAGAGAATCGTGCCAGCCATTTAATTTATCTTGACTCTCTAATACTCTACCATAAATGCATTTTGTCCAATTTGTCTGCCAAATGTCTTTGTCCAATGTCTATTCCCTTGGTACGGTTTTTGCTTCCCTTGTTCCGTCTTTTCTGCTACGATTGTTCTGATGCTACATAATCATACGTTACATTTTCCGGCGAACTTATTTTTGGGTTGCCTATTTTTTACAATCATTAGCTCTACACTTTAACAGTTTCATTCTGTCTAATTCTAGTACTTTTGTCTAATTTTGTCTAAGCCTTGTGTAATTCTGTGTAATTCTGTCTAATTCTGTCTAATTTTTGTCTAATTTCTGTCTAATTTTTGTCTAATTTTTGTCTAATACTTGCCCAACTCTGTCTATCTCTTGCCCAACTATGTCTATCTCTTGCCCAATTATGTCCAACGCTGTCCAATTCTTGTCTATTCTGTCTAAATAGTAATTAATCGACTCTTTTGACCCAGACTCTGGCCCCATTTCTACTCCACTTCTACGCTCATGTCTAGCAGTATTCTTAATTCCTTATACGTCTGCACCGAACCTACTTGGGGCCTACTTATTGGTATCATTGGAAAGCCCCGAGCCAGGAGCACAAAGTCCGCCGAAATTCGAGGACACACGGTCGAAGCTCCGAAATCTTTCCAGTGAAATAGTATGAGCAGTACGCTTGAAACCAGTTGCGCAAATTAATTCCACATAATGTACGAGATTGTTCTCTTTCCAGGTCCTCCCCAGGCGTCCAGGGCCCAGAAAAATTCGTGGAAAAACCCCAAGGGTCCATTTCCAAGAACGGGCATGTCATGGCAACGATCCACGGACCCATCCCGTTAAAAACCGAACCGGGTTTGGTGGGGCCCCGTTTTCCACCTTACGACGGGCCAGTGGATTCGTTAATATCGGACATTTTTAAAAACCGAGAAACAATGCCGAAGCTTATTTGCTCCACGTATTATCATCGTCCTATATCAACCCGGGGCCTGAAGCTTAAGAGTTTTCCGAGCCTTTTCTGTACTTTTCTGTTTCCACCAGAAGCTCGGGACTTGGCCATTTCTCGGTCCGAGCTCTTTCCAGTACTGTTCCAGTTCATAACAACGCCTCGGGACTCTTTCCGGCGGTTTCAAAAAACCCCGGCTTCGTCACTGCATGTTCTGCAACAAGCTCAAAAGAGCCTGGGGATTATTCTGGACATGGGGGTTTTCGTGCATGATCCGAGAGAGGTAGTTGAGCTGGTCCGGACTGAGGTTGGCGGACATTTGCTGGATATCCAACGGAATGGGTTTCGGAGGCAAATGCGGCGCCGGGTCGGCGTACACGGGAGCAGAGCCTTCTAGCTTGGAGAGAATGGAGTCTAGACTCGATGCCGAAGCAGCTGAGCCAGGCACCGAGCCCGGCACCGAGCCCCGAACCGAGCCCCGAACCGAGGTTGGAACCGTGGTTTGGGAAGCAGCAGAAACAGAACCCGACGTCTCCAAAGACGTCTCGGGCCGTTTTTTGAGAATACTCTTGCCCACGGGAACATAATCTTTCTTCACAACAAAGAGGATATATAGGCCCGAGTCTAGCGGCCCCGCAAAGCCCAAGTACTCCGGCACATCACGCAACGCCATCACATACGAGTCCTTTACAAAGTGCGCTCGGCCCGAAAGAACGCCCACCTTCTTTTGCGTCTGGAGGTACTCATAGATCTTGGCGTAGCTCGGGGATTCGGGGTCTTGGTGGAGCCGCACCACGAAAAAGTCTCTCAGCTGCGCCACCTTGGCCAAATACGCATCGGCCTTGGCCCAGTCGAGCCGGCCTTCGATCTGGTACGTTTGCCTCTCCATCAAATCCTTACACACCCGCATGGCTCTGTTGTGGAAGCTAATGGCGGAGGCGGAGCATGGCTGCTGGTAGTGTGTGCAGGACACGAAGTTTGCCCGAGCATGGAAGGCTGCAAAGTCCGGGAACACCACTTCTCCAGCCCAGAATTGGGCGGGAATGGCGGGCGGAAGCGATTGCTTTGGCGGCTCGGCCACGGTTTCCCTTTGCTCGTGTTTTTTCAGGTTCAAAATGAGCGCCATTTCGTCGTCGCTATCTCCGTCGCTAACCTCGGCTCCACCTTCCTCGCCAGCATCTGGCCCCTCGGCTTCTCCAACCCCATAATGCTCTTCGTCTTCGTCTTCGTCTTCGTCATCGTCCTGAATCTGGATCTGGTATGTTGTCGGAGGCACCACCGAGCGCAGCATTGGCTCGGGCGGCGGGCTTTCGTCCTTGAACTTGCGGTGGTCAATGTCTCGGGCCGCAATGTTCATGTACTCATCGACGGAATGGGCCGAGTTCTCCACGATTTCCTCGCCCTTATGGGTTCTTCGGATCCGCTGGCTCAGCGTGTCTTCCACGGTGAGAACCGAGCGTTTGATCAGCTCCTGGCGGACCTTCTCGGCGTATTGCTTGAGGTCCGGGTCAATGTCCTCGGCGGGCAACGTGGTAAAGTCAGAAGCACTTAAGTCGCCGGAAACCAACCGTGCGAGAACTGCGGGTTTCTTCAACAAAGCCATTACGCTTCTACTTTTCTCTATGTATTTTTTGTCTGTAGTTCGGCTGCTCCACGTGTGGATGGCCTTTTCGAGCTGGATGGCCCATTGCGGCCCGTTTGAAAGCTCGGCATTGGTTTTGTCCACCACCTTGACCAATGCCTTGGCAACGTTACCTCGGGTTTTATTTTGTTTGGTTAAAACGCCCACCAAATCCACTGGGACCACTTTAAACGGCCCGGTTTCGGGTTTGACCTGTCCCAGACCCTCTTTTTCTGCTTTCCCCTCTTTTCCTTCAATTTCTCCCTCTTTTCCCTCTATTTCTCCCCGTTTTTCCTCAATTTCTCCCCGTTTTTCCCGTCTTTTTTGTCCCGCTTGGCAACGATTGCAAAAATACGCCTTGGGGATGCTCCGAGTCCGAGTGTACCCCATACACCGAGCATGTTGCCAAGTTTTACACTGGTCACACTCGATCATCGTGCCGCCTTGGTCTGTTTCCTCGTCGTAATTGGCCTGCGTGGTGCCACAAGGGTCACAGCGGACGTGGCCTTCGTCTTCGTCTTCGTCTTCGGAGTCGGAGTCGGCCTTTTGTTTTTTGGCCGCCGGCTCCTCGCCATGGTAATACACTTCATGCAGGTCCCGCTTGGAATGCGTGCCTTTATTGGCTCGGGACGAACGCCGGATATCCATTACGTATGGTGGAGGGGGCAGGGGCTGTAATTGGGTGTTTCTGGTTGAAAGCCAGTTTATATATCATGCTTTTTATGTCTCGCGCAGCCGCCTTGTGTGCAGGCAAGGCCATATATAATAGATTCCTTCTCCACTCCCCATTTTCGCCACTATTTTTTTGGGGTTTTTTTATATACTCTGTTTTGGTGATGATTTTACTATTTTAGAGGGTACTAAAAATGGCGTACAGGGGGGAAGTTACCTTTTTTTTATATATAGAGTGCTTATATGCAGTACCCGCCATTGTTTTAAAAACCGCTTGGCTTACTAAAGCACGAAGTCTACGACAAAAATATGGTTATATCTATACCGGTGCATCGGGTAGCATATCTTACTTATTTTAGAATTTTCGGCAGGGAGGGTGGGGGTGAAAGGCATTGTTTGAGGGAGATCCGAGGTGCGCGGGCATAGATCCGGGGTGCGTGGTCGAGGTGTGTGCGCCGAAAGATCCCACTTCCGGGGGGCCCTCTTACAGGGCCACTTCCGGGGGGCGTATATGCAGGTCCACACATCTCCACCAAAATCTTCCCATTCTGTCCCCTCACAAAAACCAGCCAATTTTAGCTAGTTTCCAATCTCGCTCATTCCAGGAGTACCCTATTCCACAAATAAGCCCGAGTCTGGAGTATTGCTCCCACAATGCAGTAATTAAGTAAAGAGTCACGTGCCCCGTTCCGGGGTACCGAGGGGCCCACTTCCATTATCAGAATCCCACATTGTTTTCTCTTAGTCATATCTCCTTAAAGAATTCAATCCAACAGTCACCAATTTCTTCATTTCCCCAATTTGTAAGTGTAAATCAAAGACCCTTGATCAAGGCCATCAAGTCCCGGTCCTCGCCAAGAACTTCCTCAACGTCCGCCAACACATTTTCACTGTACAACCCCGCCTTGGTGGGGCGGTAGCCCTCGGACACAGCATCGGCCATGGACGCCCTTCTAAGTTTCAGCTTCGAGGGAAGGTTCAAGTCCTTCGATAAACTGGTGGCAGCAGCAGCAGCAGCAGCAGCAGCAGCAGCAGCCGGAGTAGCCGGAGGAAGGTGCAGGTTTTTCGTGGCCAACTTCGCCCGGAGCTGCTGGGTATTGGAGTAACGCCTTTTCCCGTTGTAATTGCCGTTCAACTTGCTCACACTATACCCAGCCATGGGCTCGGCCACCACCATGGGCAAATGGCTGATGTGGGTTTTGTTGCGGAACGCTCCCAACGGAATGTGCTTCTTGTTGTTGTTGAAGTCTCTCCAGATACGGACATCGTTTTCGTCGTCGTTGTCCAACTCACTGATATTGAGGAGCTCGTCCAACTCAATGGCCAGGTCTTCACTGCTATTATTGAAGCTGAAATTGCGCCACCCTTTGGGCTTGGCCTTGCCAGACCCTTGGTGGTTGAGCGTCCGAGTGGATAGCCCGTCGATGATGCCAAACGGCTTGCTGTCGACCGCAGCCCAGATTCCAAGCACCGGAGGCCGGTAGTCCGCCGTCTTGGACGATAACACCTCCTTGGCCACCTTGGAGCCCACCACACTGCCGTTTTGAGCGGACGGAAGCGTTTCGTCTTCATCCGTGGACTCGCCGGCCTCGTAGTCCTGGTCGCCATGCGACTCCGCAGGCTCCATGCTGGACTCCTTCTCCATTTCTTGCTTGCGCTGCTCGAGGTTTTGCCGGAAGATTTCTTCAAGCACAAGCTGCTCGTCAGCATCGTACTGCTCGGCCTCGGACTCGCCCGAGCTCTCGGCATCCGAACTGAAAAAGTAGTTCCACAAGTACAGCTCGTCCTCTTCCTCGGAATCGAGCAGCCGTCTTTTCTTGCTTTTTTGCTTTGGTGGCTGCAACTTGCGTGGCTTCTTGGTACTCACTTTGGACTGGATCGGGAGCACCTTGGATTTATCCCTGGGGTGGTCATCACTAAGGAAAGGCTGGTCAAAGTCCATCACATCCACGTACTGGTCCGTATGATTATCCTCTCCATCGTAGTACCGGTCGTCGTCGGCGTCGTTTTCCGAGAATTCGTTGCTGTCGCTGGACGCATACTGGAGCACTTTCCCACTTTGCGTGGCCAGATGGTCGCCCAACTCATTGAAAGAGCTCATCATCCGGGCGGTTTCAAGCCGCGTGGGGTCGAGGTCGTCCTCGTCAAAGCCATGGGTTTCAAACTCATTGACCAAGTACTTTTCCTCTTCCTTTAAAAACGCATCTTCTCCCTCCTCCTCGTTGAACGAGCTCATGGAACTCTGTCTTGTTTTGGACACGGGCGGTTTATGCTCGTTGAGGAACTCGTCGATGTCGTTATCGGCCTGTAAAGTCGCTAGCAAGTCGTTATCATCGTAATCGTAGTCGTCGTCAGATATCAACTCTTCATCCTTAAATTTGGGCACTTCCACAAGAGGCTCGTCGAAATGGAACTCCATCGGCGCACTTTCGGCGACACCCACAAGTTCCTCGCCGAGATCCTCTTCTTCCGGCTTGAATTCCAACATGTTCTCGATGGGCTGGGCCTCGGAGGGTGACTCCATTCCGGCATCGTCAAACTCGAACTTAAAGTTGATATCTTCGGGGATGGCCACGGCCGACCGTCTGCGGTACATGAGGCTCGTTTTCTTCTTCTCCTTTTGCGGATTGGGAGATCCCTTAGAAGACCCTTTGGACCCCTGCGGGTGTCTTCTTCGCTCCGACTGTAGCTGGACGAAATCTATGGCCTCGTCATCGGACGAAGACGAAGAAGACGACTCATTCTGCGAGTCCTCCACTTCACTATCGTCCCCCGACGCATCGGAATCGTCCACCGACGACGCCTCGAACTCCTCGGCGGCTATGGAGTAGATGCCGTGGTCCACACTGGCATCGGAATCGTTGGCAAAGAAAAGCGCATCGTCGTCGTCCGACTCCGGGTCGTTTCTATAGTTGTCAGCGCTTTCGTAGAGCAGTTTGCCGCCGCTTTTCCCGCCGGCAAACAGTTTGCCAGGATGGGACCTTACGGACTTGGCGGATCTCACGGACTTGGCCGATCTCACGGCGGATCTCACGGACTTGGTGGATTTCGAAGGCGCCACGGTCTTGGTGCCCCGAGGAGAGCCTCTAAAGAAAACAGAGCCTCTTCGGCTGGCAGCGGTTTCGTCTTGCTCGGACATGGCGGTAAGCGAGGACTCAGAATCGGAGCCGGAAACCGGCCCATTGGAAGCATCATTGGAATTGCCAGCAACCCCTTCGGAAGAGTCCAGCGACGTGGACACCAAACTCAATCTTCTGTTGCGTTTCTGGAAAAAGTCGTAGCTCAAGGACTTGCCGCCCGTTTTGGGCGCATACGACATGGGGTTCAGTTTCTGCAGCACGGTCTTTTTCACCAGCACCGGGTTCTTGCCCGAAGGTCTCTTGCCCACGGTCTTTTTGCCTGCTGCAGGATAATTGGCCCTGGACACTGGCGAGCCGGATTTTCTCGGGCTCTTGGCCATTTTTGGCGGCGTTTTGGGCGGTTAGGTTTGGGGCTGTGTACACTTGGCAACAAGGGCCATAGTCGGGGGTCCAGGAAGGAATAGAAACCGCCGGTTGGAAAAAAAAATCAACTGACTTGATATCGAAGGTTTTATTGGTCTGATCAGCCGGTGGTCAGAGCAATGATTGGAAAGGGAAAGTCACGGGGAGAAAAAAGCAAAAAGCAGGGGTTTGGGGGGATTGGAAATGAACCGGTGGGAAACGAGCAGAAGACGTCAGTGGCCTGTGCGGGATCTGAGCGATGAGGTAAAAGTGCGACTCACTCATTGTACAGGGCCACAGCGAGGGTTGGCGATGGACGGAGACGAGGGGGAGGAGGTAAAGAGAGAAAAAGAAGTGGTAAGAAAAAAATGAGGAGAAAACAAAAGGGCGGGGGGATCCCTTTATTTATATACTTTTTTAAAGGGGGTACAAACGGCACGAGGGTCCTGTGGGGTCCTGTGGTGTACGGATTCCACCATGAGGGTGGTCCTGTGAGGATCTGCGAGGACTTTGAGGATCAGCGAGGACTTTGAGGATCAGCGAGGAATGTGAGAACTGTGGCTCATTATATAAATGTATGTAAATAATGGAGTGATTTAAATATCAGATTTCATGATGTGTATATGAAAATTGTCTGCATATAAGCAGGATGTGACAAATCCGAAGATATATAGAAATCAATGTATGTGACATGAAATGACCATAGAACAAATGGAAAAGAACTTCTGTTTGGTGATATCAAGAATAGAAGATCAAAGTTAATATCATAAAAATATCATAAAAACATTTTCATGAATAACACACCTTTGGAAGTTTGAAATGGTGGAAAACAGACCTTTGAAAATTTGAAATGGTGGAAAACAGACCTGTGGAAGTTTGAAATGAGGGAGTAAGAAATGGTGAAATAATGATGGCGGTGTTAGTCTGGGGCGCGAATGGCAAGTCACCTTGATGAAGATAATTGTCCCTGGACAAGATTCCAAAAGTCAAGACAGCCATGTCAAATGACATGAAGCGACCAAATGGCTCTAGTAGATTTGCTGCAAAATGGCAGCATGTTGTCAGGGGTGGCGGCCCTGGAGATGGAGGGTTCTGTTCCTGAATGGCCTCAAATCCAGACGGAGAAAACTCCAATCAATTCTTAACGGACCAATCAGTGGCATTTCATCAGTGGCTTTTATCTGCATTCATCTGCATTTATCTGCAAGCCGGAATCATAAGTCCATGTTTCACCCAAATCGAGATATGCTCCCCCTGGAGTGGTCGGACTTTGGGATGACCCTTATTTGATATCTCGGAGAATTGAAAATGAAATTGGAATGAAATTGAAATAATGTTGAAAAGGGAAAGATCTTGTCGTCTGGCTCTTCTCAGTAGTGGATCCCACTCGAATATCACTTGGAATAGCGCACCACCACTTGCTCGTGGAAAACCTCGTGGAATTGGCCAAGACGCTTTATATCTCCAAACCTGGGACGGGGGGGTTTTTAGTGCAGGGAATAATCCATAGGCCAGAATTTAGAGTCTTGAATCAGGAGTTTCGAATCAGGAGTCTATGCCTCGACTCTAGTCCAGTGTATGTTGAGCTAATAATGGTTCACACGTTGTCACACTTTCAAATGTGGGTCACGAGTCTTGGTAAAACCATAAATTTTTTTAGGGGATTTCATAGTATTTTGGTTCCCCTGAGTTGCTGTGGCTCCACTCAAAGTGTCAAAGAATGGTTCTGCGTAACGAGTAGCAAGACAATTCAACATTTCGGGGGATTTTGGGGCAGAGAAGACTTTCAAGCTCAGCTCAGTGAGGCGACTGAATCACGGGCTCTAGTCGTTGCCCGGTCTGCTTCAACGGGCTTCAATTGCTCTTTGAAAAAGAAGATCATCTTTTCCACTTTTGTCTTTCAACTGTTGTGTTTCCACTTTTCTCTTTCAACTTGTTTTGGCTGCGTAAGTTGACTGGTTTTGTTTCATGGTGAACACGGTTAAATTTGATTGCAAAGTTAAAAGTGTTTGGAATAATTTCTTGAGTTTCTTCGGCGGCGTCGAAATATTATTACTGGGGGCATGGCCACTTATATACTATTGGAAGGCGAGCTGCATGCGGCTTGGAGTGTTTGAAACGAGGCTGCATTATGCAATCGCGGTGTTTCGGATATGCAGCATTTGGTTTTGTGGACATGCGGCTTTGTGCACATACAAAACTATATAAGAAAGCAATGGAATCCTGAGCTAGAGATTTCGGGGAATTTGTGCAGAGCTTCAAGGAAAGGAAAAAAACTCATTTTCGCTGGCGAAATACCATTTCAAAATCCCTAAGATCAATTTTATTGTTGCAGAATCAAAAAAAAAAAAAAAAACTTCAAGATTACATTAGAAAATGACGTTTGAAACATCAAAAAACAAGTCTAAAACCGCTTCTTGAAACAAGATCTTTTTTCTGCTTTCCTCATATTCCCCAGAGCCTGTGTATAATAAATCCAGCAGACATTTAACTCCATGACTATACCAAAAATCTCATGACTATAGCGTTAGAGATATTTTTCCATGACTTTACCGATAAAAAAAAATCTCTCCATGAATTTACCGTTGAAGAAATGTCTCCCTTACTTTTTCTGGAGATTGGGTGGGGGACAGGGCAGAAAAGGTGGAGGAAAACGCGTTGGCGCGCACGCAGAATCGAAAATTCCCTTCACGTTTCTTCCCGTCTTATCGTCGTTTTACCGTCGTTTTCACCGTCGTTTTCTCGTTTTCGCCATGTTGAACACCAGAAATCTCCGTTTGGCTATGGCTGCGCTTGTGCTCTTGAGCATTTTCGGCTACTTTGCCTTTTCGGCCAACTCGCTCTCACACCCCTCGTCTGCTCGGGTCAAGGTGCCTGTGTCCAGTGAACATGCCATCCAAGAGGGCGGATCCAGTGCTCCGTTTAACCCTGGAAACGGCAAGCCGGCCGACGATGTTCCGCTGGGCAAGCCTGCTCTGGAACCTCCTCTCGAGGGCGAGAAGCTCCCTGGAAATGTGGCCAATAAGCTTGGTTTCGACGATCCTAAGGACAACAAAGGTTCTGGAAAGGACTCTGGAAAGGACTCTGGAAAGGATATTGGTTCTGTAAAGGACGTTACTAATTCTGACTCTGGAAAGGACTCTGGATCTGGATCTGACTCGTGCAAGAATACGGATTACGTGGTCATGGTGGATGCCGGCTCCACGGGCTCTCGTGTGCATGTGTACCTGTTCGACACATGTGTGTCTCCTCCCGCTTTGTTGAAGGAGGAGTTTAAGATGTTGAAGCCGGGCTTGTCTTCTTTCGACACCGACACAAAGGGCGCCGCAGCTTCTTTGGACCCGTTATTGGACTTTGCCTTGTCGTTTGTGCCCAAGGAAAAACAAGGTTGTACTCCAGTTGCTGTCAAGGCTACGGCTGGCTTGAGATTACTCGGAGCAGACAAATCCACTGCTATTTTGAAGGAGGTCCGCACCCACTTGGAGACCGACTACCCTTTCGCTGTGGTGAATGGAGATGGAGTGTCTATCATGGAAGGAAAGGATGAGGGAGTGTTTGCCTGGATCACAGCCAACTACCTTTTGGGCAACATCGGTTCCAAGGACAAGACGCCTACTGCTGCCGTTTTTGACTTGGGCGGTGGCTCCACGCAAATTGTTTTTGAGCCAGAAATGCCCAACTCAGGCAAAATGATCGAGGGTGACCACAAGTACGAGTTTTCCTTTGGCGACCGTGACTTTGTCTTGTACCAACACAGTCACTTGGGCTACGGGTTGATGCAGGGCAGAAACAAGATCAACGCCTTGGTGGTCAAGAGCACCAAAGACGACACTTTGCAAAAGTACACGTCCAAGGCTTTGGCAAAGGATGCTACAGCAACAGGCAAGATCCTTAACCCTTGCTTGCCTCCAGGAGCAGAGCTCGAAAATGTACTTGTGGAGGCTGGCGAGCTGGAGTTCTATGTGGTGAACTTCAAGGGCCCTGCTGAAGCATCTGGGGCTCAGTGCAGACAACTTGCCGAAACCGTGTTGAACATGGAAACCGAGTGTACCAGCAAATCGTGTTCGTTCAACGGAGTGTACCAGCCCTCGTTGCAGAAAGCCTTCCACCAGAACTCGGAGATGTACGTGTTCTCATACTTCTACGACCGGACCAACCCCTTGGGCTTCCCCTCGTCGTTCACGGTGGAGGAGTTGAAGGACTTGACCAAGACCGTGTGTTCAGGCCTGACGTTCTGGAAGAATGTGCTTTTGGGAGACTCCATCAAGCAGTTGGAGGAAGAACCCAACTGGTGTCTTGACTTGTCGTTCATCACGGCCATGCTCCACACCGGCTACAATATCCCTTTGAGTCGGGAGTTGAAGACCGCCAAGACCATCGCCAACAACGAGTTGGGCTGGTGTCTTGGAGCCTCGTTGCCTTTGTTGAACGGCAAGGAGAGCGGATGGAAGTGCAGGGTCTCGGAGACCACCAAGACCTAGCCACTCATTTAATCCGATTACACCATTTGAAGGATGGACATGAGCATACACATTTATTACCTATGACCACCTTTTCTTAGACTGCTATAAACCATGAAACATAAACAGCGCTTTAATAAAAGCAATGTAATAAAATCTCATAAACTCTATTGATAATAACATCCAATGAAAGTATAAGAAAATAAAGGAATGGTTTTTGGAGGAAACTGGGGCCCATGGCCCGGGTCACGTGCCGCGCCCGCCTGCCCAAAACGTGCAGCTGTGCCGAGCACTCCATCCTACTCCACCAACCCCAGCAAGTGCAGCTCGATAAGCGCCATTGCATCTTCAATTCGTGCCGAAGCAAGCGAAATTAGAGAGTGAGTTGAACCGGCAGCAAGAAACCCCTGTTGTCCTGCAGAAAACCACCTTGTTTCAGCCCCTCTCCGCGTTCCCCATTGGTCAATCCCAATCCCAATCTCCAACCTCCATTCTCCAAGAAACATCTAGACCATACAAATTAGACCAACCGCCAAATCCAGCAATTACAAACTCCAATCTTTAAGAATCCAATCTTTATTTAAGAACCCAACCTTTTTTCAGAAACAATCTCCTTGATCAGAATGTCCAGCCAGAGAATCCCGATGCTGGCACCTCATTCCAGCAGCCCCGTGGCTCGGAACCGGTCCATGCTGAAACACAAGGATGGGGCCAAATCCAAGGACAATAGTAGCCGACAGAAAGACGGCAACCCGGCGCCCACCAAGATGTTGAAGCAGCTCAATAAGGATGAATTGAAACAAGTCAAGTCGCATACGGAGTTGGCGCAGACGGCCAATGGAGTCCGCATGCTTACCAAGAACTTGGGCAAGGCCAATATCCAGCTCCATGCCAAGGCTGTGATGATCGTGACCAAGGCCCGGGACAATTCGCTCGTGTACTTGACACGCGAGGTGGTGGAGTTCTTACTCAATCGACAGGATGATATCTTGGTGTTTGTTGACTATAAGTTACGGGCGCTGAGCCGGTTTGATGTGGCCAAGATCACCCAGACGTACCCGAGGGCTCAGACGCGTCTTAAGTTCTGGACCAAGGGAATGATCCGCCAGAACCCGGAGATGTTTGATCTATGTATCACTTTGGGTGGAGACGGTACTGTGTTGCACGTGCTGAATTTGTTCCAGACCATCGTGCCTCCGGTCATTTCGTTTGCCTTGGGGTCGCTTGGCTTCTTGACCAATTTCCGCTTTGACCAGTTCCGAAAACGCCTTACTTCCGTGCTTGATTCGGGTGTCCGTGCCTATATGCGTATGAGATTCACTTGCCGTGTCTATAATGCCGAACACAAGCTTTTACGAGAACAGCAGGTATTGAACGAGTTGGTGGTGGACCGAGGGCCCAGCCCGTACGTCACCAACTTGGAGTTGTATGGAGATGGCTCGCTACTAACGGTGGCCCAGGCCGATGGCTTGATTATCGCCACCCCCACGGGCTCCACGGCCTATTCCCTCTCTGCTGGTGGCTCCTTGGTGCACCCTCAGGTGAGTGCCATCAGCGTGACGC
This sequence comes from Metschnikowia hamakuensis, assembly GCA_002370815.1. NCBI lineage: Eukaryota > Fungi > Ascomycota > Pichiomycetes > Serinales > Metschnikowiaceae > Metschnikowia > Metschnikowia hamakuensis. The sequence continues at coordinate 47,666 of NKZZ01001319.1, forward strand.
CCATTTGTCCACATACGCTATCGTTCCGGCCCATTCTCTTGCCGGACGGCATGACATTAAAGGTGAAGGTCCCGTCTTCGAGCAGAGCAAATTCATGGGCTTCTTTTGATGGAAAAGCTCGTCATTTGATCGATAAGGGCTTCTACGTGACGGTGCAGGCCAGCCCGTTCCCATTCCCCACGGTGCGGTCCAGCAAAACAGAGTACATCGACTCGGTCAGCCGCAACTTAAACTGGAACGCTCGTGAGCAGCAAAAGCCCTTCTCCCAGTACTTGACGGGGCACAACAAGTCTGCTTTTGAAAAGAAACACAACATCAGTGATCTTGAGGATGACATGAGCGACTTGGGGCTCGACGACGACTTCGATATCGACTACAGCGATGAAGAAGACGAGAGTTCACCCAAGGAAGAGTATGATGCTGGGGCATTTGACCAGGCCGAAATGTGCAGCTCCATCCCGTTCTACACTGCTCCGGATTCACAGAGCATAACCCCCACCAGTTCGTTCATCGACAACCGAACGTGCTTTGCACACCCCAACGCAACGGTGTCGTTGAACGAGGACTCGGTGAGCAATTCCGATGTCAACGACCGCATCGATAAAGGGGTTTTTAATTTCGACTAGTCAATCATGTTCTAGAAATTGTGAGTTGACTATTCAGCAGTCTTTCCGGACTCTATGGTTGAAGTCGGCATTGGACTGGATCAATTGGTCGACATTGGACTGGATCAATTGGTCGGCATTGGACTGGATCAATTGGTCGGCAGTGGACTGGATCAATTGGTCGACATTGGACTGGACCAATTGGAGTTGGCTTGGAGTACAAGTGAGGCCGTCACACATATCTCTGTGGAGTCTATGCTGTCTCTTAGGGTACATTGTCACCCGGGATTATGAATGAAGAAATAAACTACGAATCTAAAGATTCGATAATGGTGTCTAGAGGATGCGTCTTTGGAGATCAGACAAGTCTAAACAGTCCAGTGTCTATACAGTCTCTCTGTTCTATGGAGTTTCCAGTCTCTGTTCTATGGAGTCTCCAGTCTCTGTTCTATGGAGTCTCCAGTCTCTGTTCTATGGAGTCTCCCAGTCTCTGTCCTATGGAGTCTCCCAGTCTCTGTCCTATGGAGTCTATATGCAGTCTTTATAGAGTCTATGCAGTCTTTATAGAGTCTATGCAGTCTCCGACGTCTCTGCAGACCACGATTTTCTACTCTATACTAGTGCGGCTCTCCAGGTTGTGGCTTGCCTAGTGATGGGTGCGAGTGTACGCTGACGTCAAAGTGCGGAGGTCAATCTCCACCAGGCCATGCGCAGTACGCATGTAGAAGCGGGCATATATTTGCGCCTGTGTGCAGGAGGCAAGCAACACTGGAATATAAAGCAACGTCTCCCCCCACAAGTATTTGCCTATTTTTATTACGCTTTTTTACAACCTTCACAACACTACCACCTTGTTAACTCTATCCAATTGAGTTACACACTACACACAGATCCACACAATTACCCAATCACAATGGTCAAAGTATTAGTTGCCCTTTCAAGCTACCACGGATCGTTCTACGACGATGGAGCCAAGACCGGAGTCTTCTTTGACGAGGCCTACCACCCCTGGAAGGCGCTCACCGAGAAAGGTGCCGAGGTGACGTTGGTTTCGGAAACCGGAACTTTCGGATGGGACGAACACTCGTTGGTGGGCCCCTTTGCCGGATCCCAAACCATTGCTAACGATGACACCCACCCTTTCATCCAGGCCACCAAGCAAATCAAAAAGGCTTCGGAGGTCAACTCGGCAGACTTCGATGTCTTTTTTGCAGCAGGAGGCCACGGCACGCTTTTTGATTTCCCCCTGGCCAAGGACTTGCACAAGCACATTCTTGCCATTGCCAAGAAAGGCGGCGTGGTTTCGGCCGTGTGCCATGGCCCAGTGATTTTCGAAAACCTCAAGACTGAAGATGGAGAGTACTTCATCAAGGGCAAGAACGTGACTGGCTTCACCGACGACAGCGAGAAGGCCGTCCAGGTGGACCACATCATGAAGGCCAAGAACATGAAGACTCCCAGAGAGGCTGCCGTGCAGGCCGGAGCCCACTATGTGGAGCCCAAGGACCCTTGGGCTTCGTTCACCGTGACCGACGGAAAGTTGGTGACCGGAGTCAACCCAGCCTCGGCCACCGAAGCCGCAGAGAAGGCCTTGGCTGCTTTATAGACACCATGATAACAATAGATAGATGAAATTTTTAAAGAGCTCATAAGAGTCAAACTAATAAAAACATTCCAGAAGGAATTGGGAGTTTTTAAAAGTGTATCACTGTATGAAGGGATTTTTTCAGATCTGTTCCTGTCTATGCTCAATGCTTGACTGCAACACCGCGCACGTTCGCAGCCATTTCACCCCGTCCACTTCCAGTCTGTCCAATCTGTCCAATCTGTCCAATCTGTCCAATTCTAACTTTTCTGTCCATTGTCCATTCTTTCGTTTCTGTCCATTGTCCACCCTATCTTTTCTGTCCATTGTCCAGTCTGTTATATACAGTCTCTTTGTTTCTTCCTGAAATTCCAAATGCAAATTGGCCAAAATAAAAAAAAAGAATTTGTGAGTGGAACGAATTTTGGCCGCGCGCGAAGTGAAATTGGAACGTGGGGCTTTGGAAAAGAGGAAAGGCCATATGCACAACCGCAAGCTCATGGGAACATTTCTTTATTTCCGGCTCAGCCAATAGCATCTTTCCAGTAAACGGATCGGGATCACGTGATTCCAAAAAAGCCCAAAAAAGCCCAAAAAAATCTGACAGGATTTCATCTTCAACTTTTCTTAATTAACCCATAATCAAAAAAAAAATCTTATAATTAATGGTAAAAAGTCGCGTGGGGAGGGGCCTTTATATATTAGTGAGGCTACGTTTTCGCAGCCATGCAAGCCCCTGAACGCTTTGTGTTTGTGTCAGGATTCGCACTCTGCAAACTATAAAAGGAGGTCATTCCCCCCAGATAATTATTCAAATAATTTATTAAGGGTTTTTTTTTTTTGACTGTCACTGAACTCCTGCTGCTGCTGATTCTTTGCCAAGTTCTTCTTCCGGGCCCGATAAGCAAATTCGGTCTTACTATTTGCTGCCCAGAGTCGTCTGCATCGTCTCTAAAGTGGAAGCCAGCAATCTCGTTATAATTTCATTTATTACTATCTTTTTGATATCCACGTTCAGCTGCTATGAAATTTTAAGAGAGAAACCTCCAAAAAACTTGGAGTCGTGGAGCACACTAGCGTTCCAAACCACTCTGGAGAAGATCCAGGCAAAAGTGACAGCGAGGCCCATTTCTAATGCTTCTTTCTGAAATTCCTTTTTCTTCCATTCCACTCATACTTCTTTTTTCTAATACAATTTTCTCATATTCCTATTGATACTTCTTCTTTCTAATACTTCTTTTCTAATTCTCATAATCATACTCTTCTTTATAAGGACTCCTACTTTCTCATACTTCTCTCATACTCAATCTTCTACTCTACTCATACTTCTCCTTGTAATTCTCCTACTATTCTCATATTCATATTCACCCTCTTCTTCTTTAATAATTCTACTCATACTTCTTTTTTCTGATACTTCTTCCTTCTAAAACTCTACTCATACTTCTTCTTTAAAATACTCCTACTTTCTCATCCTTCTCTCCTACTCATACTTCTATTGTAAACTCCTACTTTTCTCCACACTCCTACTTTTCTCATACTCTACTCATACATTTTCTCTCATACTGTACTCATTCCTCTGCTCTACATAATCTTCTACATCTACTTTTCGCATATTTCTTTTTCTCACTCCCCAGCGTACTCTAGGGTGCGCGCAGCTGGACTTTAATTAGTCTGGCTTGGCCTTGCGATTCAACGTCTCCCCGAGCAAGGAGAGACTGTGGAATCAGTGAATCTGTGGAAACTGTGGATTACTAGGCAATGCCATGATCACTCCGATTTTTTTACTACGAGTCAGTGGACAATCCCAAAAAAATAACTTCTTTATAGTACTCATTTTCATACTTCTCTCATACTCATACTCCTGTCATACTTCTCTCATACTCATACTCCTGTCATACTTCTCTCATACTCATACTTCCACTACTCATTCTTCTCTCTAATACTTCTACTTTTGCCAACTTTTTCTAATACTTCTCTTATACTTCTACTTCTACTTCTGTCATACTTCTGCTTCTCTCATTCTAACAATACTATACTAACTTCCAACTTCTAACTTCCGAACTACTATAGTAAGGCCACTGGCTTGGGAATGCCGTGGAGAATACGTTCTAGACTGCCACTCTCGGACTACGGCACCATACTCATCCTCTCCCCTCCTCTTCTCCTCTCCGTCCTTTCCTCTCCTCCTCTCTTCTTCTTCTCAAGTCTACCAACTCTGATTCTCTATACCCAAAAAATAGGCATTTCAGTCTGAAATCTTCATCTGTTGAGTCTCGACTACGTCTACATTGGGAGCAAGTTCATAACCAGTACTAGAACCAGTGCTCATAACCAGTCCTAGAACCAGTGCTCATAACCAGTCCTAGAACCAGTGCTCATAACCAGTACTAGAATCAGTGCTCATAACCAGTCCTAGAACCAGTGCTCATAACCACTTCAGTAGCAGCACTTTATAGGAGAGTATTAGCCGAGATATTAGAGAAGAGTAGAGGGAAGAGAGACTGAAATTTTAAGTAGGTACAGAATTATTATTTGTTTTTTTTTTTTTTTGGAATGTGACTTTAGGTGTTTTTTTTTCCGGCTTTTCTGAGGGCTGAATCTGCGCACGTGAGATTATAAAGAAATATATGAGGACTACCATACTCCCGAAATGCATTAGGACTACCATCCTCCCGAAATGCATTAGGACTACCATACTCCCGAAATGTATGGCCAAAATTCAAAATTTAGGTATTAATGGAATTTCCCCTTCCAAGGATATTTTCCCACTGATGCTCAAACTTCTGTTGTTTAAGGTCCAGGTCTCAATCGGTCAGTGCAGTGCGCCAGTGCGCTTTGGAAAGATCAACCCAACCCTCAACCCAAACCCTCGCAACCCTCGCAGTCTACAATTCCTGAAGCCTGGACACTGTTAATTTTTGTGAAAGTGGGCTTTTCTTTATTAAGTATTTCCAGTGATTACAGTATTTCCAGTATTTCCAGTGATTACAGTATTTCCAGTATTTCCAGTATTTACAGTGATTACAGTATTTACAGTGATTACAGGATTTCCAGTGATTTCCAGTATTTCCAGTATTTCCAATTTCGCACTACTACTTATTTTATCCCCGGTGCGGCCCGTGGCCATGGGAAGTAGACCTTCAAGCCTAAGAATCTAGCGAATTGATCAATTATCGATTTTTTTTAAGATTTTAAGATTTTATGACTTTATAATTTTATGATTTTATGATTTTATGATTTTATGATTTTATGATTTTATGATTTTATGATTTTATGATTTTATGATTTTACAATTCTCCAATTCAGTCGCACCATGCATTACTTCCAGAAGGTTGCAACACCTGCACCTTCCCCTCGACCAATCAAATTATTTTTAATTTGAAAGGCTCCACTAACTGATTTTGTTTTTCGTGTTTATCAAAAAAAAGACATTATCAGTTTATGATTATTATGGTGGACAAGTCTTTCAGCTTCGGCACAGCGTCTGTTCTGCACCAGTACACCCTAAAGATATTCCGCGGAAACCCAATTCCGATGACGTGGACGCTATGGCCAGACAGCTCAAGCAAGGCGAAATATCTAGTGAAGACGAGGTGATGGATTAAGAAAGTGAGAAAAGCAAAAAAGGTATGTTGTTGATTTTTCGTATTTTTGACTTTATTTATTTTGGTCTTCTCCATTGCCGTAGATGTTCATTCTTAGATCTTCATTCTTAGATCTTCATTCTTAGATCTTCATTCTTAGATCTTCATTCTTAGATCTTCATTCTTAGATCTTCATTCTTAGATCTTCTCTCGTAGATCTTCACTCTTATGAGTATTTAAGTTTTTAGTAATTTGATTATTTCTATTTACCTGAGTTATAGCTTTGTTTTTGGAATTACCTTTGGTGCTTTAAACTAGAGAGACGTTATTAAAGACTATCTTTTGTCTTCTTAAAAATACCACCACTTTTGTCTTGTTAAAAACACCCCATAATTGCTTATGAGTCTCACGCAACTCTAAAAATTCTTGGAGATTCTTGGAGGGCTCTTTACTGGCCCAGTGCATCTAGGGGAGTTCATGAGCGATGGATACAGCTACATGACCCCAGTGGATTCATATTATATTACTGTTTACTAATACAAGTTGTATAACAACATTCTATTTTGGGTAAAAAAATTTGAAAAGAAAAACAGATGGAAAGTATTACTTATTTGATCATCAATGGTTGAAGAGACCTAGAGAACTAGAGAACTAGACAATTAGATGGACAATTAGATAACTAGAGAACTAGATGTTTAGACAATTAGACAGTTGGACAATTGGACAATTGGACAAAGACGGAATAGTAAGCAGACACTTTTGGTGTATCTGGATGATTAATCCAAGATAATTGGAAATCCCTGTGTTGTCCCCATTTTTCAGAAAAATACATCTTCTTTATAGCTTCCTTACTTTTAGTTAAAGTTAAAGAGAGTCCATTATGACTTTTTCTTATCCATCATAGAAATGATCTTCTCATTTGTTATGCCCATTTTAATCACTTTTTTATACGACCTGGAAAACTGGTTTTAGTATAACGATTAATGTTCCCATGAGACTATACTGTATACTATAAACGGCCTTATCATATTGGCCAAGAAATCGCCTGTTTTAGGCTGAGGGTCGTTTTGGTCGTTGGTGCCATTGAAGAGTTGTTTCAACAACGTGTCCATATGCAACTCCTCCAGTTCCAAAGCCGAGGGTCTCGAGTGTAAGACCGAAGAGATATCCGGCCCCTCGGGATGGTCATGCTCCAATTCCAGCAGACAATTCCAGCAGACAATTCCAGAGACAATTCCAGCAGACAATTCCACAGATAAATTCGGAAAAGTCGGTTCCAGAGAGTCAAATTCCTGGAAGGGTCAAGATCCAGGGCCAGTTTCCCCGGTTCCTCTGTTCTCACCGTCTCAAATGCTCCACTCTCTATACTCATACTTCTATACCTCTTAACTTCTTAACTTCTATCCTTCTCAACTTCTAAATAAAAATTCTTTAATTCAATAAATCAAATAATAATAAAATCAATAGAGATAAAACATTAAAAAATTGATAATAAGTTAATATAAATTAAAAGAAAAAAAGGTGAATTGCAAGAACATCTCCCTGAGAAAATTTGCAGCCAAGTATAGATTGCATCTTTTATTTATTAATTCGGAAGGAAATAATAAGATTAGATTTCTTATATAAATTAATAATCTATAAAAGTCCAACGACTAGATAATAAATTTTATGTATATTAATTATCCACGAGCGCCTTTATACAAATAGTAGATTTTATTATGTATATGACATAGTCTGAACAATTACGTGACTAATTGAAATTAAGGATAAAGAGCCTTAAGAACTTCTCTTATAAATATAAGAGAGGGATAACAAATTTGAGTTCCGGAGTGATATTTATTACCATTTTAAGATCTATACCTGATAAATTAGGAGGAGTTATAGCTATGTAGTATTATCTAAGTTATCCTTCGATTTGTTTGTTTTTCTTATTATTAGGAAATTTAGGTCAATTACATGTTGAAGTACATTTATTGTTCTAGGTCAATTTGCGACTGTTTATTATTTCAGTTACTTTATTTCCACTATTGAAAATAAAGCTTAATTTATTCATATAAATAATTAAAGGTGATATATTGAAAATTGGTATATGAAATTAATGGAATGAAACATCTAAGTAATTAGTAAAATAACCAACAGGGAGTGAAAATATCAAAAATCTTAAAGTATTACCATGATAAGAATATAGTAGTTTCCTACTTCTAAGGATAAAAAAGCAAAGGAAAATTATGAAATAGAATAATAAAGAGCAGTCATAGTATGGCGTACCTCTTGTGTAATGGGCCAGTGAGTTATATATTTAGTGAAAAAGAGATTTTTAGATATAATTAGAATCTTAATTAAACGATCTACACATGTCCAAGTATATATTTATATTTAAGTTTATATATGACTCAATAGGTAATTGTAGCAATAATTTCTGCGATGTGGAGGAGGACAGACATCATGTTCCTATACTTCTATACTTGTATTTTTGTATAATACCATAGTTCTAAACTTCCATACCTCTTACCTTCTAAACTTCTTAACTTCTATACTTCTATAATAATTAAAAAGATGATTAAGATTATTTAAGGTAAATTATAAGAAGTTAAACTAAATCAATATTACATAATGTAATCCTACTATACTATACTTTTAAACTTCTTCATTTCTATCCTTCTACACTATTATACTTCTTTACCATACTCCTATACTTCTATACTTGTATAATGAAATACTTTCAAACTTTTAGACTTTCATACCTCTATACTTGTATTATACTATACATCTATAATACCGTAATATGATGCTATACCACAATCCTATAAGGAGTACTATACCTCTAAACTTCCATGCTTCTACACCTCTATACCACTTACCAACTACTATACTTCTTTATTTCTATTCTTTAAACTTCTATATTATACTTCTATTCTTCTATAATACTATAATACCACAATACTGTAATACCATACTTCTTCACTTTTTCTTCCCAATTACTCATACCATTTACTATACTTCTATACCTCTAAATTCCTAACTTCTCAACTACTACACTTCTATACTATAATACTAGATTTGTATACCACATAGTTGTATACTGCTATACCATACTTGTATACTTCTAGAATATTATACTATACTTCTATGCATGTATATTTCTAGAATACTCCTTCTCTAAACTTCTTGACCTCTAAACTTCCAAACTTCTATACTTCTATACTTCTATACTATACTTCTATTCATCTATATTTCTAGAATACTCATATACCTCTATACTAAACTACTATACTACTAATCTACCAAACGTTTATACTATAATCCTATACCTCTTAACTTCTGTACCTCTAAACTTCTTAACTTCTATACTTGTAGAATGCTATAATACTATATTTCTACACCATACTTCTATACTATATTTCTATAGTCCTTCTATACCCCTACACCTCTTAACTTCTATTCTTATGTACTTCTATACCACACTACTATCTTCTTTATTTATATACTTCTTTATTTCTAAACTTCTCAACTTCATACCTCTATACTTCTATTTTTCTATAGCAGTACACTTCTAGAATACTATACTTCTATAAAACCATAGTTCTACAATACTCTACTCCTATACTTCTATACTATACTTCTATAAAACCATAATGCTATACTTCTATACTTGTATATTTTTATAATGAAATACAATACCTATACTTCTATACCTCTTTATTTCTATCCTTTATACTTCTATACTTACTTCTATAATACCATAATACTAACACTAGAATGCTATACTACTGTACGACTAGATTACTAAACTTCTATTCTTCTATACTTCTACACTTCATACCTCTACACCAATTACTCGACTTCTATACTGCTACACTGCTATACTTCTATACTTCTATCATATATTTCTGTACTTCTAAACTTCTATACCTCTTAACTTCTTTATATCTATACTACTAAACTTCTATACTAAACTACTACTCCTCTATACTTCTTTATTTCTATACTTCTCTTCTTCATTTCTACTCTTTTATACTTCGATACTTTTATACTTCTTTACCTCTAAACTTCTATTCCACACTACTACACTTCTAAAATACTATTATACTATACTTGTATGACACCATACTACTACACTTCTACACCATACTACTACACTTCTACACCATACTTCTACACCATACTCCTATACTTCTATACTTTTCGACTTTTAGACTTTTCGACTTTTATACCTCTATACTACTACACCAACTACCCTACTTCTTTATTTCTATTCTTCTAGAATACCATAACTAGAATACCAGAATACCATAAGACTATACTACTATACTATACTTCAATTCTTCTATACATCTATCTTTCTAGAATACTGCTATACCTTTATACCATACTTCTATACTAAACTACTCCTCCTCTATACCTCTTAAATTCTCCACTATACTTCTATACTATACCACTACTCCTCTATACCATACTCGTATGCTCCTAAACTTTCTCCGCACTCGCTTCCTTCTCACTTCCTGACTCCCTCACTCTCACTCCCTCACTCTCATTTTCTCACTCCCTCACTTTCTCATTTCCTCAATACTCTTTTTCTCACTCACTCAATACTCACTCACTCAATACACACTCACTCAATACTCACTCACATGTGTTTCTGTTCATTGATCACCATAACTTGATACACCAAAAAAAAAAAAAAAAAAAAAAAAAAAAAAAAAAAAAAAAAAAATAACCCNTCTGTTCATTGATCACCATAACTTGATACACCAAAAAAAAAAAAAAAAAGAAAAAAAGAAAAAAAGAAAAAAAAAATATGACCAATGGGAATTTGGTTTTTTCCAAATGAGGTCTTGGAATTGTTAAATCGTGGTCATGATGTTTGGAAATTGGGTTTGGATTTGGGGTTGGTAAATTTAGTAAATTTAGTAAATTTTGGGTTTTATAAATTTTTGGGTTGGTGATTTGGGTGGTGATTTGGTTGGTGATTTGGTGGGTGTTTGTTCTTTTACTGGTGAAAATGGGGGATCTACGTTTACAGCGCGGGTTTTTGAGGGTTACTTTTGAGGGTTACTTTTGGGGGTTACTTTTGAGGGTTGCATTTGAGGGTTGCGTAAATGGAGGGATTGGCGTGGAGGAATTGGCGTGGAGGGATTGGCGTGGAGGGATTGGACCGAGGGCGTCACGTGCAGCAATGAGAAGGGCGCGAAAAAATGGACAGGCGGCCTGCACACAGCCGCGAAAAACCAGAGGAAAAAAAAAAGAAAGCCTTTGAAATAAACTTTTCCAACTTATCTCTTCCCTAGGAAAAACCCACATCTTCTCCCACGTATTTCCTTCGTGAAAAATGACCGATTTATCCAATCAAATGAACAACCTCTCGTTGAACGGTGGTGGCAACGGGTCCCAGAAGCCTCAAAAGGCCGTCTTTGTCCCTCCTCACCTCAGAAACAGAGGCGCTTCCGCTCCTCGCAGAGAACCCTCCGATTTTGGCGGCCTGTCTCGTGGTAGCGGCTTCGGCGGTGGCTTTAACGGCGGTGGTCGTCGTTCCAACGGCTTTGGTGGCGGCAAGGGCGGCCCTGGCAACGGTGGCGCTCCTCGTGCTGGTGTTGGCCGTTGGGTCGACGGCAAGCACCAGCCTGCTCCTCGTAATGAGAGAATGGAAACCGAATTGTTCGGTGTCGCTGAAGACCCTGCTCACCAATCTTCTGGTATCAACTTTGACAATTACGATGACATTCCGGTTGAGGCCAACGGTGACGACGTGCCTGAGGCTATCACCTCGTTTACTTCGCCTCCTTTGGACCCCTTGTTGGTTGAGAACATTGAGTTGTCCAGATTCGTCAAGCCTACCCCTGTCCAGAAGTTCTCTGTTCCTATTGTTGCCAATGGCAGAGACTTGATGGCCTGTGCTCAAACTGGTTCCGGAAAGACTGGTGGTTTCTTGTTCCCTGTCTTGTCCGAGTGCTACATGGCCGGCCCTGCCCCAGTGCCTGAGTCCTCCGGCTTCTCTTATGGTTGTGTCTACCCTACCATCTTGATCATGGCCCCAACCAGAGAGTTGGTGTCCCAGATTTTTGACGAGGCCAAGAAATTCACATACAGATCCTGGGTCCGTCCTGCCGTGGCTTACGGTGGTGTGGACATTGGTCAGCAAATGAGAACCTTGCAAAGAGGTTGCGACTTGTTGGTGGCTGCCCCAGGTCGTTTGACTGATTTGTTGGAGAGAGGCCGTATCTCCTTGCGCAACATCAAGTACTTGGTGTTGGACGAGGCCGACAGAATGTTGGATATGGGTTTCGAGCCTCAAATCAGACACATTGTGCAAGAGTGTGACATGCCTGACGTTCAGGACAGACAAACCCTTATGTTCTCGGCTACTTTCCCCAGAAACATCCAAATGTTGGCCAGAGACTTCTTGAAGGAGTACATCTTCTTGTCCGTTGGTAGAGTCGGATCCACATCCGCTAACATCACCCAAAAGATCTTGTTGGTTGAGGACGACGAAAAGAGATCCGTCATCTTGGACTTGTTGAGTGCAGCTGACAACTCTTTGGCCATTGTCTTCACTGAGACCAAGAGAATGGCCGACTACTTGGCCGACTTCTTGTACGACCAAGGATTCCCAGCTACTGCCATCCACGGTAACAGAACACAATACGAGAGAGAGAAGGCTCTTCAAGCTTTCAAGAGTGGACAAGCCCCAATCTTGGTTGCCACTGCCGTTGCTGCTAGAGGATTGGATATTCCAAACGTCCAACACGTTATTAACTACGACTTGCCTAGCGACATTGACGACTATGTCCACAGAATTGGTCGTACCGGTCGTGCTGGTAATGTTGGTATTGCCACGTCCTTCTTCAACAGAAACAGTAAGAATATTGCTAAGGACATGATCTCTCTTTTGACCGAAGCCAACCAAGAGGTTCCAGACTTCTTGGTTAAGATCAGCAGAGAGTCTTCGTTCGGCCGTGGCGGTGCAGGCGGCGGCCGCGGACGTGGAGTCTTAGGCGGTGGTCGTATGGGAGGTGGAACCAGAGACGCCAGAAGAGGTGGTTACGGCGGATCGTCGGCCAGCTCTTGGGGATCCAGCTCCAGCAACAACTGGGGCTCCGACAGCGGAAGCACCAGAAACGGTGGAGGCGGAGGAGGATACTCCTCCAACTACGGGAACCAATCCCACAGCACTTCTTGGTGGTAAACAGCCAGCGAGAGATTGATTTTGGATTGCTTTTTGTTACAATGATCCATTTTATTGTTTACAACAGGGTTAGAGAGAAGGAGTTTTGGAGTCCTTTAATTTAAGCTTGTTGCTTTGGATGTCTGAATTACTCGAGGAGATGCATGATACGAAGATCGAACCCTTGTATTTATTGCATATTATTATTTCTTTTTTGTCTTGGTTTTTTTATTGTCCATCCGGTAATGGACCATATAAGGGTGGATTCATTTTGAATATTAGTTTTTTTTTCGGTCACGACAAGGTGATGAGGAAAATACAAGAAAATGATAAGAAAAAAAAAAAGAAGGGAAAAGGAATGGGAATGTCGGAAGATATCGTTCTATTTATTATAGATTTCTTTGAATGTTTTATCTTTTTCATTCTGTTATTGGGTTTAAAATCATGGCTTATTATTTGATTTAGACATTTGGTGTTCTATAAAGGTGTATTATTTTAACAGAAGCAACATGTTGCGACAGTGCGTAAAATAAGGTTAACAACAAAGCCGAGAGAAGAATAAAGTACAGAAGAAGTAAAGTTCTAAATAGTGGCGCGTGCCTACAAAAGGGTGCGGATTAGAAGCAGTGCGTTCCGTGGTGGCCGGCAACCGGTGACATTGAAATCACTTCAAATTCGCGTTCTTTTGCATTCTTCCCATATCCATGGCTCCCGTACGTAAGACTCGGGCCTTGGCCCTCGCTTGTGTGGTGTTGATGTACTTGTTCTACCGAACCAGCAGCGTCGCCCACCACCATGGCGTTCGGCCGGACATGAGTAAGGAGGAACTACTAAAATGGCTGCTTGGATCCAATAAGAAGTACCGGGAACAAGGCCTCAACTTCCAGAGCACGCAACTTTCGGCGCCCTGGCTCCCGTCCTCCATGCACCAGCAGCTCAGTGCCCATTTCCCTTACGAGCCGGAAAAGGGTTTCCAGAAAAACATCTGGCAGACTTGGAAGGTGGCGTTGGACCATGAGACGTTTCCTCACGGGTACAAGAGGTTACACGACCACTGGGACCAAGGCAATGGGGAGTATGGGCATTACTTGGTTAGCGATGGGCAGTGCGATCTCTTGATCGACGAGCTCTACAAAGGCGTGCCGGAGGTGAAGGAGGCGTGGAACGCCATGCCCAAAAGTATTCTCAAGGCCGACTTCTTCCGGTACCTCATTCTCTTTGCCAAGGGAGGCGTGTACTCGGATATTGACACGCAGGGCCTCAAGCCCATCGACACGTGGGTTTCGAACAATGCCACGATCTGGGGCAAACCCAATATCGCCGGGCTTGTGGTGGGCATTGAGGCGGATCCTGATCGACCGGATTGGCACGACTGGTATGCACGGCGCATCCAGTTTTGTCAATGGACAATCATGGCCAAAAAGGGCCACCCGATGCTTCTCGAGTTGATCGCCCAGATTGCATCGCTCACCTTGGACCGCAAGAAGAACAACCAATTGGAAGCCGTCTTGGGCAAGGACGAGGGCAGCGATGTCATGGACTGGACCGGGCCAGGCATCTTCACCGATAAGGTGTTTGAATACATGAACCGCATGGTGCAGAGCCCCGACACCAGCGAGCTCCGCGACGTGATCAACTGGGAGATGTTCACGGGCATGCGGGTGCCTTTGGCCATCGAGGATGTGTTGGTTTTGCCCATCACGTCTTTTTCCCCGAACGTGGGGCAGATGGGCGCCGGCAACATCCACGATGACTTGGCCTATGTGCAGCACATGTTTCTGGGCAGCTGGAAGCACGATGAGTAGTAGGTCAAGGTGGTGGGGGCACCCCGTGATAGAAATTAGAGGCAAGTACTGATTAGATTGAATCAACCGATTCGTTAATGGTATGTAGAATGTTTTTAAAGTATTATTGTAGTAACCTGTGACTAATGGGGTGCCCCGGCCATTTTGGGATCATGAAGGGGACACCTATCAATTGCGTACTGCACATAACCCGTTTAAATTACCCCGTTTCCATTACCCCTTCGATTAACATCAATTTGCTCATTATATTGTCTAAGAATCGGCAAATTTTCTTTCCACATCTGTATTCCAAGCCAGACTTTATCCACCAGTACTGTTACAATCTATAGAGGGTGTTCTGGTCTTGTCCAATTGTCTACAGTCAGTCAATTTCAAGTGTTGTTGTTCAATGAGTCCCCAGTCGTATAATTGTCTATGGTGAAAAATCAGCTAGTGAAGTAGATGTAGAAGTCAGAAATAGTTAAGGTAGCGGTTCTAGACCCATTCTACCAGACCCCATTTTATCTAGACCATCCATACGTATCTCATTCACGTCCTAAGTACTCCAACTTCTTTATTAATGAAAAGGTGGTGGAATTCAAGGCTCTATGTGCAGTACATTATAGATATAGCTCCAAAAAATTTATCTATATAAATTTATGTGTAGAGGTAGATGTGGATGTAGATTGAATGGATGGATGTTCCGTGGTAGACTGTGTACAGGAACATGAAGTAATGCACCAAGAAAAGGTAGTTTCCTGACCACCCACTTGATGAAATTTGCTGAATTTTGGTATACAGTTTTCCCATATCCGTAAAGTACGACATCCTAAATTTGATCAGGCTGAGGTTGCTGGAACCCTGGGAACCCTGGGAACCGACCCACAGCGGACCTGCACATAAGGGTCCATGGGCGTCCTTATTCAATTATCCTCCACCATCAATCACAGCCCTAAGTACTATGATATATTTATAAAAGACAGAGAGAAGTGCTGAGTTTGGATAGTAGATCACCATATCAAAACGTGGATAGATATTATACCACTGGGGGTAGTACATTAATGTTATTTAAAGTATGGTGTTGTGTATTGTTTCGTGTCTTCTTTGGTGCCTCATTTAGTGAATCAGTGAATCAGTGAATTAGTGATGAAGTGTTTTATTTTAGTTTTTCGTTTTTAGTGTCTAAGTTAAAAATGATTTAGTTTTTATTTTTTGTGAATCAGTGTTCTACTATATCTTGTGTTCTCTAGTTTAGTAGTTTGAGAAGCGGATGGTGCGCTTTTTTTGGTGCAACTGGTGGGGCTCGTTAAAAGTGGAAATCCACTTGGAGGTCCGTAAATCCTGAACCACATGAATTGTCTTTTCAAAAAATAAAAAAAAAACAATTGAACAAAAACCAAATCCTCATCGAAGAAAATATTCCTTAAAAAATAAACTCAAAAATACTGTCAAAAAATACTCTTAAAAAATACTCTTAAAAAAATATTCTTCAAAAAATATTCCTTAAAAAAATAGGCTCAAAAAATACTGTCAAAAAATACTCTTAAAAAAATATGTACCTGTCTTGTAAGCAGTCGCATTGACTATACAAGTTCTTAATCGTAATGACTACTGAGAGACCAATCACAAGTCACGGGATGAAATGTTGCTCTACTAGTTAAAAAGCCAAGCAAGGCTCCTTATACGTTTTTTGATGAAAATTTTCTCACTTGTGATTTTTGCTCCAGCTTTGTCAGACATGGACAGAGTGCGTGGTGATACACTGCCAGATTCAACGCATTGGATTAAAAAAAAAAAAAAAAAAAAAAAAGCAGACTTACATTTGAAGTTTGAAGATGTAAACTTTTCAAGGTTGAGGATGTAAACTGTTTCTAGGGCAAGTGCTCAAATACATGGTTAGTATGGTGAAGTGGTCAAGTTGAAGGTCAAGTGATGGGCCGTCCCCGAAACTCAAATGAACTACATTATCGTGTGATAGGTTATAGGGTGATAGGTTATAGGGTGATAGGTTATAGGGTGTACTGGTTTATGGTCTTTGTCGTAACAAAAGATGGTTCTGCATTTCACGAAGGGGATGAGTCATCCATGAACAACATGGAATATCATAACATCGTGTCCAGATAAATAGCCTTATTTCCCTGTTAATGCGAGGTGCGACTTGAGGTGCGAATTTGGGTGCAAGGGTGCGACCACGAGGATGAATTCAAGGGTGCGATTTATCCATCATTCATTCATGATTATCGGTACTACATGACCAGAGCAGCACTTGTGGTTGTGGATGTGCAGGAGGACTTTTTGCCTCCCAATGGGTCGCTAGCAGTATCGGGGGGCCGGCATATAATCCCGGGCATCGTCGACCTCCTCAATAACCACCGCTGGGCGTGTGTGGCTGCGTCCATGGACTGGCACCCTCGCGACCACTGTCTGTTTGCTTCACAACAGAACAAAGATGTTTTCACGCAGATGGAGTTTTCACACCCGGAAAAGGTGACGGATTCAAGGGGAAACGTGGTCACCAAGACCCACACGGTTTGGCCCGACCATTGTGTTCAGAATACGCCTGGTGCCGTGATGGAGGCCCTGGTGGAGAGGGCCTTGCGCTGTGTGCAGGTGCCCAGGACTTTGATCCAAAAGGGCATGTTACAAGACAGAGAGTATTACCTGTCGTTTGGGGATGTTTGGGGCTTGCACAAGACGTCGTTGGAGTCTTTTCTACGTGAGCACTGCGTGTCGCTGGTGGTGTTTGTTGGCTTGGCCTATGACTACTGCGTGTTGAACTCGGCCCTCGATAGTGCCAAGTTGGGCTTCCAGTCGTATGTGGTTAAGGACCTTTGTAGGGCAGTGGATGCTCTGAATGATTATCAGACTGATGCCAAATATAGGGATGCAGGCGTTGGTATATGTACAGTCTCGGAACTAGACGATATACTAGGCTGGAACTGAACAGTCATTAATTATACATACATTGTACTGGAATAACTCTTTGGAATAACCTCTTTGGACCTCTTTGGAATTACCTCTTTGGACCTCTTTGGACCTCTTTGGAATAATTATATGGACATCTATGAATATATGCTACATGCCCCGGAACTGGTTCTTGGACGCAGCTCTACGGCCAGCAAACCGTTGCTTGGTTCTGCCCTTGGTGCTCTCGTCGCCCTCTTCTCGGTCCGCCCGGAACTTGACCTTCTTTTCTCCCTTGGGCCGGAACGTGAGCTCCACTTCTCCCTTGCCATGGCTTCGGGTCCGACTTCCCTGCCGTTTGTCTGCTTGTGCCTTGGCCACCTTATTAAGCCTGCTTGCTTGCGTGCCAAAGCTCTCTTCTTTCCGGTTATCCGTCTCGTCCTCCTTGACTGCGCTGAACTCGTTCATGAACCGCTCGCTCTCTTGCTGCTCCTTCTTTCTCTGCCTCAACTTGGCCATTTCTTTCTGCACCTTCTGGGCTTGCTTCTTGGACAATTCGGCCTCGGCCTCGGAATCCGATGACTCGGACTCGGACTCAGACTCAGACTCCGGCTGGTTGTTTCCATTTAATCTCTCTTCGTCCGATTCCTCGGCCGCAGTCAAACCACGACGCTCCTTGCCCACATTCTCCGTGGCCGTGATATCCTTGACGGTTCTGTTTGGATTGAGCTGCTGGTAATCAACAGACTCTTCATTAACAGCGAAATCTGGATTCTCGAACATTTCGGCGAAACGGTCGTCCTTGGTGAAATCCTCATTGACCTTGCCCGCCAACTTCTGTGCCAAGTCCTTGTTGACCTTGACCTTGGAATTGGTACCAGTGCCCGTGGACCGGATTCTGGACTCTCTCTCCTGATCGATCTTCTTCCGGATCTCCCGCTCTCTTTGGTCCCGGTATGAATTAGGATTGGCAATCAAGTTGACCTTGTCGTACAAGTCGGTATTGATGAAGTAACCATGCATGTACGAACGCAACACGTTGGAGCCAATCAAGTGGGTCAAGTTCAACTTGGCCACGTCGTCCCGCGTGATGAACCGGAAGTTGGCGTACACCGAGTCCGACGGCTTCTCCTCCAACTCCTCCGTGATGTTGTCCAAGAACGAACACCAGCTAGGCGCAGGCCCAAGGTTGGGGATGTAGAACGCGTGCATTGGCATTCCTTCATTGGCAAGGAAGAACATTCCACTCTCCTTGACGTAGGCCACGTCGTTAATGTCCACACTGGGCTCCATGGATGTGAAGGGCTTTCCGTCGAGTCTGCTCCACACCTTGGCGATTCTCTTGTCGGAGGTCATGATCTTGTCGGAGTCGCTTTTGTTCTCATCGATCCAGACGATCTTCTTGATGTCGAAACCGTACCCTTGGTCCTTGACAATGGTGGGCGTGGCTGCTCGTAAGTCGTATAGGAGCGTTTTTCCGGATGAAGTCCCACAGGCAAAGTTCAACCCATCGTTCCGGAACACCGTGGCTGTGACTTGTGTGGACTCGCCCAAGGTGTCGCTGACAAAGAGCTTGGCGGCCCTCTGCCGACTTCTGGGGTCCCAGAACTCCACGGTTCCGTCTTCAAGACCAGCAGTCATTAATCCATGCACTGAGTTGATGTCCACCGAATTCACCCCCAATTCCGTGTCCAAGACAAACGGACTGAGGTAGCGGCCCTGGTCCAAATTTAGTCTGTAGAGCTCGTTTCCGGAGGCCCCAATGAGAGCATCACAGTTGGAGTGGTTGTAGGCCAAACTGCGGCCAAACTTGGGTATGCGGGATTTGTAGTGGATTCCTCCTTTGGTGTGGAACTCGATGGTGCGGTCGTTCTGCAAGTGGATGGATTTGGTCCAGTCATTGGAGATGATCTGGAAATCCACGTTTTCACTGTCGGTGTGTCTGTCGAACTTCAACGATAAGTTGGAGAAGTCGTACACGTGGATCTGCGGCTTGTAGGTTCCAGTGGCCATGGCAAACTGGCCGTCGGGCGACACTTTGATTTTGTTGGAAGCTTCACTGAACTCGAAATCCTGGATTAACTCCACTCGGTTCATGTAATCAGCATCTCTCTTTAATTCTTTTCTTCTTTTTCGGGCAATCCAATCCGGCAACGATCGGGACACGTTGGATCCGGCAACCTGGTATACCGAAACATCTCCGGCGGAGGTGGACTTCAAGACCATGGTGGATGAAACTCTGGCTATGCGAGATGATCATCTCGGATTTTTTTGTGAGAAAAGTGAGTGTGCTCGCGCACGTGACGGCCAGAAGGAAAAATGGGTGGGTGGTTCCTGTGCTTTACTTCTTATACTTATCCACATGCACGCTTTGCTGTCTGCCTCCGGAGTTGTTCTGATTCTGAAGCTTCGTGTTCTTCTCCTCAGAGAATCCTGATACCACGGCCGGCTTCTGGTATAAGAACTCGTACTCGCTGCGTGGGATCTCGACGTATCCTTCCTCTTCCTCCCCTCCAGCTGCCTGCGCAGGCGTATCTCCAAAGGTTTCCATAAACACCCGAATCCCGCTGTTGATAAGGGCGGCTTGACTATCGTTGCTTTGCTTCTCGATGGTTTGCTTGAGGAACCATAACACCGTGGGCACCATGGATATTTCCGCGTAGCAGAGATCATTGGCCAAATTGTACAACGTTACCCAGATCAAACTGGCCTTTCCCTCCAAACTCTGGAAGATTCTTCTGGTGACTTGAACAATCGAAGCATTGATATCCATAGTCACAATGCTGGATTCTTCACTCGCATCGTTACACCTCTTGGCGGCCAAAAGAAAGGTGAACGTGTGTTGCAAGTTGCGAACGAGTATTTTCTCTGCAAGTTCGTTGCTTTTGGAAAGCTCCATCGCTTTTTGGAGCTCATCATTGATGCTTCTGCCAATCGACTTCAAAATGAGCGATACTATTAATTGCAATTCGTGGAATTCTTCCAAAGTCTGCATCATCATTATTGTGTCGTCCTCATAAACCAACTTTCGCTCTGCAAAGAAGTAGTTTGGCTTGGAAGTTGGAGGCAATGACTGTGCTTTCAGACCAACGAGATTAAAAATTGATTGCGCCACTTGTTTTTCTCCAATACGTCTAAGTGTATGTTGAGAAATGACACAACCAAGCTGATTCAACACGTAAAGCAAAGAGCGCGTCGAGGAGATGGTGTTGAACTCGCTATAGAGCCTTTGCTTGGATGCAGAAAGAAGAAGGACCTTTTGTGAGGCAATAGAAGTGCAGGCGAGAATAGTGGTGTCGATAAAATCAACGATCTTGTATGACTGATTCAACAAGTCAAGTATGAAACGGAACGGGACGTTGTGGGCGATCTCGAGTGCAGCGTGTTGTTGCTGCGGGTATATTGGAATGAGACGAGTGGCCCCCGGCAAAGCTTTCAACATCGAATTGGTTGCAACCAAAGAAGGCCTCAACAAAAGCATCTCAACAATCAAGTGGGAGTGCTTTTGCGAAAGTGCCGAGGAAGATAAAAGCGACGATCGGTGCACGAGTGCCACCGACTTTTCATCTTGGAAGAGGATCAAAGTTGCCAAATCACGGTGGCCTCTGCTTTGCAGCATATACTTCACAATATCCCCAAAGGAATGCCATGTGGGGTTGGGGTCTTCATGAAGCTTTTGTAACAATTGAATGATTTGGGCCAAGGATCTGAGCAACACAATGGTCTGGTCTTTGTTCGTTTCAGCAAATTTTCTCAAATCAAAGAAGTAGTCAAATGGGCTGACAAGCTCTTCACTGTCACCTCGGGCATTTTGCTCCTCGACGAATTTCTCAAGAATCTCTTGAAGCTTCTCGACCTTGTTTGGGCTTGCCAAATTGGGGTATAGGTTCAGGTTAAACATGTGTAATAGCAACAAATGAAGGAAACAGGATTTGAAAGTATCCTTAGGATAACACCTTGCTGCCAAATGAGCAAACGGCTCAAGAAAACAGAACTCGGAAGTAGCACACAATGGCACAAGGGGTATGATTTTGGAGATCGCCACTAGCGCCTCTTTCTCCCACTCGATGCTGGTAAACTCTCTGTTGGAGAGTTCACCGATTTGCTTGTGGAGGTTAGAGAGTTGCAAAACTTGGGAATTATCTTTGATCATTTTGGGCGCCAAATATGTTGTTGTTCCTTGTATCAGGGAGCATCTCGCGTTATATATATTTCCAGCATGTTGGCTGCATTAGCTGCTGCAAATGCGGTTGCGGGAAAAGAGGCAGGGATCTGACGCACCTGAAACAATGCGAGCTGCAATGCAGCGAGCACAAAAGGAAAAACATAAATATATATAAAGGCCTAAGATCCCCCACCCTTCTGTTGCAAAGCAGGTTTAGAATCAGCTATTTCATTTTTTTATCTGTCAGCTAAAGGGGGCTGGCCATAAATCTGAGTACCAATTTACAGATTCTCAGGGATGTGAAGGATCCATCTATGGCATCCATCTATGGCATCAAAAGTACACGTCCGCCAATCCTGCAACTCTGCGACATCTAGATCAAACCTCCTCCAACAAATATTGATTGCGATTGTTTTGAATTAATGAACACGGCATACGCGACGACGATTTAATATGAACCCTAATTACTACGACCAACTAGTAGTTATGACTTAATTGATTGTGACTATTAATTGTGACCATCGATTGCAACTAGTCGAGTTGAGCAGCCAAACTTTCAAGTTGTTTCTTGACGGCCGACTTGGCTGTACCGCCAGTTGCGGTTCTTCTTTCTACACTGACTTCGAAGTCAAAAACATCCTCCACATCCTTTGCAAACCGTGAGTCAATGGCTTGAAACTGGTCAAAAGTCAACTGATCAATTCCAGATAACTTCTCCTCCTCAGCCTTTCTCACACATTCACCCGAAATGTGATGTGTTTCCCTAAATGGAACACCCTTTCTGACCAAATAATCCGCAAGATCAGTGGCCAACATATCCATGGTCAAGGCACCCTCCATTTTTTCCTTGTTGATTTTAAGGGTCGAGATGACTCCCGTGGAGATCAAAATCGAGTGCTCAACGGTTGTCATGGCATCGAAAAGAGGCTCTTTATCTTCTTGCATGTCCTTATTGTACGTGGAAGGAATCGACTTCAATGACATCAAGAAACCGGCAAGGGAACCGAAGACACGGCCACATTTGCCTCTCAACAATTCAAGAGAGTCGGGGTTCTTCTTCTGGGGCATCAACGACGAGCCGGTGGAATAGGCATCAGCCAATTGAATAAAGCCAAACTCAGCCGTGGAGTAAATGATCAAGTCCTCGGAAAACCGAGAGATGTGGTTCATGAATAATGAGGACCAGAACAAGGTCTCCACCACAAAGTCACGGTCACTCACCGCAGTCAAGGAGTTTCCAATGACACTGTCGAAGCCCAAACCCTCGGCCAAAAACTCCCGGTCAATACCATATGGGTGGCCAGCCAAAGCGCCCGCACCCAAAGGTGATTGGTTGACTCTCTCCAAGATCTGCTTCAAACGGTGGTAGTCCTGGGTGAAGTATGTGGCGTATGAGCTCAACCAGTGTGCCCAGCGGATTGGCTGTGCTCTTTGCAAGTGGGTGTATCCGGGCATCAACACATCGATCTCGGACTCAGCTCTCTTCAAGATACTTTGGATGAACAGGCCCAAAAACTCCACAAGCTTGGTCAATGATTCACGGACATAGATTCTCATGTCGGTGGCCACCTGGTCATTTCTTGAGCGGCCTGTGTGCACCTTACCAGCAATGTGCTTGCCAATGATTTCACCCAAGCGTCTTTCGTTGGCAGTGTGGATATCTTCGTCGCCAGCCTTTTCCTCGAATTGGCCATTCTTCCATTCTTCTCTGATGATTTCCAAGCCCTTGTGGATTTCACTCAATTCATGCTGGGTTATAAGTTGAAGCTTGGCCAAGCCCTCGGTGTACACCTTTGTTCCGGTCAAATCAGCGTTATACATGACCTTATCGTAAGGCAAGGAAGCATTATAAAGGTCCATCAAAGGGTCACTGGCCCCGGTGAATCTACCGCCCCACAATCTAGCTTCGGAAGGTTTAGACATGATTGAAATTGATGTGGAAAAGTGGAAAGAAAAGAGGTATAAGTAGCCCCGAAAAGTGTATGATTCATCACCGCGCTTATGCTCAGCAGTTACCCGATTAGGAAGGTGACTAATATTTTTGATCGATGCACACCCAAATACATGCAGGAAATAAATACTAGTTATGGGTATCATTTGATTTTAATACATTTACCAAGGAAAGTTCATGCTCGTATTACGTGTCTATAAGTTGCTCCCGCCCGTTTATGGCTTGCATCTTCCCGAGAATCTAGGGTACAACGAACAGTCTCTGACGGTGAATCTGTCACACAACCAGGCCAAGATTCTCTCAGTGCCCAAGCCGTAACCTCCATGAGGGCAGGTTCCGTACTTTCTCAAGTCCATGAACCAATAGTAGTCATCTGCGTTCAAGTTCTCTCTCTTGAGCGCAGCCAGCATCTCGTCATAGTCTTCGATTCTCATGGAACCTCCACAAACCTCACCCACATTGGGCATCAACACATCAACAGACTCGGTGACTCTCGGGTCATCGGAGCACTTCTTCATGTAGAAGGACTTGATCTCCACCGGGAAGCGAGTCAACAAGATGGGCACGTTCAACATATCGGTCATCTTACGCTCAGCAGCCTCAGCGATATCATCACCGAACTTGAACTTCTCGCCTTCCTCATTAGGAATTCCGTTTTCGTTTAACCATTCCAAAGCATCAATGTATTGCATTCTCTTGAACGGCATCTTTGGAGCCTCGAAGTTGGGGTTCAATTTCTTGACCAATGGCCCAGCAACTGGGTCGGCCAACACCGCAGCAACGACATTGACGAAAAGACGCTCGATGTGGTCCAACATCTCGTCGAACGTGAGGAATGCCAACTCCGCCTCCGTGTGTGTGTACTCGGACAAATGTCTTCTTGTGTGGGACTTTTCAGCCCGGAACGACTCCTGCACACAGTATACGTCTCCCAAAGCAGGCAAGCACGTTTCCAAGTACAACTGCGATGACTGGGTAAGGTAGGCCTCTTCGCCGTAGTAGTCCAACTTGAACAACGTGGAGCCTCCTTCCACCTGAGTTTGCACCATGCATGGCGGAGTGACCTCGGTGATGCCTTCTTCAGCATAAAACTTTCTCATGGCTCCCAACAAGGCGGCCCGGACCTTA
The DNA here is from genome assembly GCA_002370815.1 of Metschnikowia hamakuensis. NCBI lineage: Eukaryota > Fungi > Ascomycota > Pichiomycetes > Serinales > Metschnikowiaceae > Metschnikowia > Metschnikowia hamakuensis. Next base: position 72,534 of record NKZZ01001319.1, read on the forward strand.
AACACAGAAGACAATGTTTCGCCTCTCATGGTCAAGTGACGCTGGTCCAACATCAAGGCCGGGTCGGAGTTCTCCGGCACCTTGTTGGTGAAGGAGTCGTCTCCAGAAGGAGCCAAGCCCACGACCTCATAGAAGTCTGCCTTCAACTCCACGCCTCCAGGCGCCGATTTGCCCTCGGGCAACTTTTCAACCACTCCCTTGATGATCACCGTGGACTCCAAGGTCAACTCATGGGTGATTCTAGCCTTGGCCAAGTCTCCCGTCAAGACGGTTTGCAAGAACCCAGTACCGTCTCTCAAGGTAATGAAAGCAAGGCCCTTTTGTGCTCTGAAACGGTGGACCCATCCTTGAACAGTGACTCTGGCGCCAATATGGTCCTGGATGGCTCTCAACTTGATTTTCTTGGCTTCAGGCAAAGAATGGTCCTCCTCGATCTTGATCAAGTCCAATTCCGCCAACTTTTTGGCCGCATCTTCGTTTCTCTTCTTTTGCTCCTCATCTTGCTTAAGTTGCTTTTCCTGTTTCTTCTTTAACCCCTCAGCGCCCTTCTTGGCCTTCTTCAACGCTGACGCTGAAATCTCCACGTACTCAAACTCCTCGCTGTCTTCCTTCTGCTTGTGCACCAAGACTTTTGCGTCGGGAGATGTGAAAAGTGCAAACGCTGGGCTCTGGAAAGGTGACGTTTCACTGCCAAAACCGGCGGCGTCTGTGCCTGATTTCTCGTTGACGTAAACTTGGGACATGGGTATGGGGCTCGATTTCCAGGTGACTAATTTTTTCTCGCGGCCCCAGTCCCCATGTGCAGGTCCAGAAATAGTCGGAGAATGTGTTGGACAATGTCAAACCAAAAAAAAAGAAGGGAAGGAAGAGGAAAAGAGGAAAAAAAGAAAAGAAAAGAGAAGCGGAGAAGCAATAGACAAAATTAGAGAAAGAAGGTGTTTTTGTTTTGGGATCAGAAGTGTGGTTTTATTGGGAGAAGAAGAGAAGACTGTGCGGGCTCATAACCATAAGATGCGAGCTCATAACCATAAGATGCGAGCTCATAACCATAAAGTGCGGGCTCATAACGCGAGAATTATAAAATCACAATAAACCGACTTTCCACGGGGTCATTTTCAAGCGGAAAAAAGGGGTTAGTAGATTATTGAATTCAGTAGCTTCTATTTAATACATTTTAGTAAAATTTAGTAGAAGTTAATTGAAGTTAATAGAGTTGAATGGAGATTGAGTATGGGTTCTGGTTTACGTGGACTCAGGTGCGTTTACTAGAGACATGTCGCACTAAAAGATCTACGTATTAAAATGAGGAATGAACAAATTCATTGGAGAATAAAAAAGTTAATTAAAGACGAATGAAAGGATCAGAAATTGTTTGGAATAAGATTGGCTCGACTTCCTGTATTTAGTAGTGTATTTTTTTGTGTATTTTTGGTGTATTTTTGGTGTATTTTTGGTGTATTTTTGGTGTATTTTTGGTGTAGTTTAAAGTAGTATTTATTAGTGCGTAGTGCAGTTCATAGTGGGCAGTTCATAGTGGGCAGTTCATAGTGGGCAGTTCATGGTGGGCAGTTTCTAGTGCGGTGACCTCGGAAAGAACACGTGACCGAGGCCGGTTCTTCATGGCTTCCCATGCAAACCATTCCAAGACTTTTCCGTGGTCAGTAATTGTGGCGAAAATCAGGGGATTCTAAAGATACAATTTTGTTTTGGTATTTTTTTTTTTGGGGAGGATGAAACGACCTGAGTCAAGAGGTCGGAGCTGGATATAAGCCCGGGATCTACTGTCTAAACCTCGGAACATCGTCCCACTACTAGCCCACTTTAAACCAACAAAACCAACCATAAAGCCCAAATGTCCATATGGCGGTGCTTAGTAGTCAGTAGTGGTACGACTTAAAATAGTACGTAGTAGTTGTAGTAATAGTCAGTAGTAGTCAGTAGTACTTACTATTAGGAGTAGTAGTCAGTAGTACTTACTATTAGGAGTAGTAGTCAGTAGTGGTACTACTTGAAATAGCAGTATGGGGCAGTGCTTGGAGTACTTGGAGTAGTAGTAGTAGTAGTAGTGTGATCGTAATACTAGTACCATTGGTATACTCGTTGTCAGACATTTGAACGGTGAAAATTCAAGTGGAAAGATGTTCGGGATGTGAAGCAGAAGTATGAAGCGATGGATCTAACTACTGGTAAGAACTAGTGGAATTTGGGGTGAGTAGTGAGTAGTATTTATCGTTGAGATTCCAAAGTCAACTAGCACCGTCACTCGGACCTATGATGGCTCTGCCACTACAACTATGACCATCACTGGAGAAGGAACTAATCTTGTTGTTGTGGAAGTCCCAACTCCAACAGCTACCGTTACTAGCTTCTGGGGACTTCACCACATCCACCACCATTACAGGAGGTGAAGGAAAGAGCAATAGTGTTTTAATTGAGGTCCCAAAGTCTACTAGTACTCTAATTAGTACCTATGGTGGATCAGTCACTACTACAAGAGCTTATTAAAAGGGTCATTGTGATTAGTCTTGTACGTTTTTTTCCCATGATTTTACAATTCTACTTATTTATATTAAAAAACGGTTACGTTCATTCGATAAGTTAACATTAAACCTCACGGCATAAACTGACGTCAACGATTTATTGGTGCTTAAATGTATAGTGTATAACCCATAGTTCTGAAACACAGAACAACAGAACAACAGAACAACAGAACAGGTAGTTATTGAGGTAAGAAATTTCCGAGGCGTAAGCTATATCGGAGAATTGGGATACCGAAATAGTTCATGTTCGTTAATTATGATCAACTAAAGATCCCAAGTCATTCTTAGGTGGATATATTAATATTTGGCAGTTTAATGGAGGGTCAGTAATACCGGCCAAGACGGTTCCTTACAATGGCAAGAACAACGTGAACTCCACCGTCAGAGGTAGATGCGTCCAATAAACCCATGCTTTGAAAACCGGGGATTCTGGAAGCACAAGGTTGACACCAAAGGAACGAACAACCATTCTTGAACCCTGGAGTAGTCAGTGACAGTTAATACTAGTACCACTTGGGATAGTCTTTGGAGTAGTACTTGGAGTAATTGGAGTAGTAGTAGTAGTAGTAGTAGTACCACTCGGTATAATACCCGGAGTAGTAGTAGAAATTGGCAGTACTTAGGGTAGTCGTAGTAGTGGTCAGTAGTAGTAGTAGTTGTAGTACTTAGTAAGAGTAGTACTTAGTAGGAGTAGTAGTCAGTAGTAGTCAAGAGTAGTCAGTAATAGTACTACTTGAAAGTATGGGGCAGTGCTTGGAGTACTTGGAGTAGTAGTCAGTGATAGACAGTGGTAGTCAATGGTTAGAACGAAACACTCCCGAGTACTGATAAAAAAATGAAAGAATGCGGTTTGAATAGAGGCTCGAACCAATGGAAGAAAACTTACCAGGGCCGAAAGCAAAACGAATTAAAAAGAATTGGCATCTCTTCGTATTTTCGATGGACTTGGAATCAAAGAGTTAAGGGAAATTTCATTTCCACTCATTGAGTTTAGATTTAAAGGACTTGCTGGAGAATAAGCAATTATTGAATAATACACCCGAATGGTACCATTTAAATAATGTAGATGCTGGCTTTAAGGAGCTGATATTTCTACAGTTTATCAATAAGACCTAATTTGTCTCTTCTCTTTCCTTTTCCCTGGATCTACCTTTTCTCATCTACCAGCTCTTTCCACCATCTCTCGTCTCGTCTCGTCTCTTCTCTCTTTTACTATCTCTACTCTCCTCTCTCTTCCTGTCGTTTCCCGGTACATAGACTATTTTCTTTGAAATCAACAAGAAATCAAGGGACCACTCCAAGAATATGGCAAAGTGCCCTGTTCATGGTATAGGATTGGCAATTGCCGCATCCAAATCAATCTCTCTTCTCTCTTCTCTTCTCTACCATCTCTTTTCCATCCTCTTTTCCCTTCTCTCATACCCTCATCCACCTTCTTTCACACGTATTATAGTATTGGAAGTATTAGACTTTTGTTCAACGAATATTGCCTTTTATTGATATTGATTTTTATGTATTGACCAGCAGCTAATATCCTTTAAGAGATTATTATAGTTCACGTGGATTGGATATATTTATCGAATTAGTTCCATTTTATATTTTTGTATCTTAAATTAATGCAACTAATTGTGGCAGAATTTATTAGTTGTAGTCAGTAGTCAGTAGTAGGAGTAGGAGTAATAGTCAGTTGTAGTAGTAGTAGTAGTCAGTTGTAGTAGTAGGAGTAGTAGTAGTAGGAGTAGTACTCAGTAGAACTGCTTCGTATGGTCTTAATAGTCAGTAATGGTCAGTAGTGGTACTACTTAAAATTATACTTGGAGTAGTGCTTGTTATAGTACTTAGTAGTAGTAGTAGTAGTAGTAGTAGTAGTAGTAGTAGTAGTAGTAGTAGTAGTAGTAGTAGTAGTAGTAGTAGTAGTAGTAGTAGTAGTAGTAGTAGTAGTAGTAGTAGTAGTAGTAGTAGTAGTAGTAGTAGTAGTAGTAGTAGTAGTAGTAGTAGTAGTAGTAGTAGTAGTAGTAGTAGTAGTAGTAGTAGTAGTAGTAGTAGTAGTAGTAGTAGTAGTAGTAGTAGTAGTAGTAGTAGTAGTAGTAGTAGTAGTAGTAGTAGTAGTAGTAGTAGTAGTAGTAGTAGTAGTAGTAGTAGTAGTAGTAGTAGTAGTAGTAGTAGTAGTAGTAGTAGTAGTAGTAGTAGTAGTAGTAGTAGTAGTAGTAGTAGTAGTAGTAGTAGTAGTAGTAGTAGTAGTAGTAGTAGTAGTAGTAGTAGTAGTAGTAGTAGTAGTAGTAGTAGTAGTAGTAGTAGTAGTAGTAGTAGTAGTAGTAGTAGTAGTAGTAGTAGTAGTAGTAGTAGTAGTAGTAGTAGTAGTAGTAGTAGTAGTAGTAGTAGTAGTAGTAGTAGTAGTAGTAGTAGTAGTAGTAGTAGTAGTAGTAGTAGTAGTAGTAGTAGTAGTAGTAGTAGTAGTAGTAGTAGTAGTAGTAGTAGTAGTAGTAGTAGTAGTAGTAGTAGTAGTAGTAGTAGTAGTAGTAGTAGTAGTAGTAGTAGTAGTAGTAGTAGTAGTAGTAGTAGTAGTAGTAGTAGTAGTAGTAGTAGAGCTTGGAGTAGGTAGTAGTTGTAGTAGTTAGTAGGAGTGTTACTTAGCAGTACGACTTCGTATAGTCTTAGTAGACTGTAGTTAATAGCTGTAGAAGTCGTACTTAGTAGTACTTACTTTTAGGAGTAGTAGTCAGTAGTAGTCAAGAGTAGTCAGTAATAATACTACTTAAAATAGTAGTATGGGGCAGCTTGGAGTACTTGGAGTAGTAGTAGGAGTAGGATTGAGTTGTATGGTATTAGAGAAGTGGAACTTGATTCCTCGGCATTATTTCGGATTATAGTTATCTTGGAATAGAGAGAATATACAGATACAGACTAGGAAGACTGGAAGACTGGAGGACTGGAGGACCAGACAGAATTTACAGACTAGAAATACTTAGAGGAAAGTAGACAGAATATAAAGAGTAGACAGATTTAGGAGGCTAGAAAGAGTGTATCCAGTAGACTAGAGAAAATATTTGGACTAGACGGTAGACGGTACACAGAGTAGACAAAGTAGACAGAATATACAGACCAGAAAGACTAGACAGTAGACAGTAGATAGTAGACAGACTAGAAAGAATACACAGAATGTACCGACTTAAGAGGATAGAAAGACTTCAATGAGAGTAGACAGAGTAGACAGAATATACTAACTAGCCGGTAGACAGAACAGAAATACTTAGGAATTACTAGGCCGAGTAGACGGTAGGCAGACTAGACGGTAGGCAGACTAGACGGTAGACAGTAGACAACAGACAGACTAGACAGGAGACAGACCAGACAGAGTAGAGATACTTAAGAGAGATAGACAGAGTAGACAGAATAGACTAATAGACGAGATAGACTGACTGGACTGCATAGACTGAATAGACTAAACAGAATATACAGAGAAAGGCTAGAAAAACCTGACAGACTAAATAGACCAAATAGACTAAATAGACTGAATAGACCAAATAGACTAAATAGAAACAAGATAGACCAGACAGACTGAAGAGACAAGAGACAGGCTAGACGATAGACAGAGTAGCCACAGTAGACTTAGGAGACAATAGACAGGCTAAACAGAGTGGCAGTAGACAGACTAGCCAGTAGACAAATTAGATAATAGGCAGACTAGATAATAGACAAACTAGACAGACTAGACAGACTAGACAATAGACAGTAGACACACTAGACGGTAGGCAGACTAGACGGTAGGCAGACTAGACAGTAGACGGTAGACAGTAGGCAGACTAGACGGTAGACAGTAGACAGACTAGACAGACCAGACAGACTAGACAGACCAGACAGACTAGAAAGACTGGACAGACTAGACGGACCAGCCAGACTTCGGGAGTAGACAGACTAGACAGTAAATAGGCTATACGATAGACAGACTAGCCAGACTAGACAGACTAGCCAGTCGACGAACTAGACAGTAGGCAAACTAGACAGTAGGCACACTAGACAGACTAGACGGTAGACAGTAGACAGACCAGACGGACCAGACAGACTAGAAAGACTGGACAGACCAGAAAGACCAGACAGACCTAGGTAACCAGTACTTATATACCAATGGACTTGGTACCGACCTCACCAATCCTAGAACCCAAAAGTCTAGGCTCAAGTGTACACTTCAAGAAAGAAAGGTTTAGTGCGGCGGTGCGCACGGCTCGAGGCCTGGTGCACTCCACTCCATACTCTTTAGCGCGCACCAGGATTTTAGTGCGCTCCATACTTTTAGTGCGCACCAGAATTTTCTCGTCTCTCTCAGCTTACATCGCATCTCCCCATGGCACTCGAACAATCCTTAGCGGCGCTCTCGTTAGCCACCGTTTCGGCGGAAAACGCCGTCCCCACGAAACTCTTAGTGTTCAAGCCCAAGACCGCCAAGACGGCCACGCCCGTGCCGGTGGTTGTGTTTGCCTTGGCGTCCACGGCCACTCCCGGCGGCGCCATAGCCAAGGCTGCTGGCGTCAAGGAGCCCCGTTTGGCTGCCGATGCCTTGGTGCAGGAATTCTTTTCTACTTCTGTTAAGGAGGTATCCATTGCCGACTTGTCGCCGGCTTGTGCAGGCAAGATCAAGCTTGTGGTGGACCTGTCAATTGTCTATGCGCAGGAAAACGTGAACTTTGAGTTGGCCACGGCTCTGGTCAAGGTGACGCTTCCTGCCAAGACCATCAATGTGTTCTTGCGGTCTACTGGTATTGAGATCATTGCCACGGACTTCCAGACCGACGCCGCTGCGTCTGCTCCCGCTGCTCCTGCGGCCAATGCTGCGGCCAAGAAGGAGGCCTATAAGAAGGAGAAGGAGGCCGCCAAGTTGGAGGACGCCAAGCTTATTGGTATTACTGTGGATAAGGCCAAGGACTTTTCCTCGTGGTACTCGCAGGTGGTGGTCAAGTCCGAGATGTTGGACTACTATGACGTGTCGGGATGCTACATCTTGAGGCCCAACTCATACTTTGTGTGGGAGGAGATCCAGAACTTCTTCAACAAGCGCATCAAGAAGCTCGGCGTGCAAAACTCCTACTTCCCCATGTTTGTCTCTTCCAGGGTTCTTGAGAAGGAGAAGGACCACATCGAGGGCTTTGCTCCCGAGGTGGCTTGGGTCACCCGTGCTGGTTCCTCCGAGTTGGACGAACACATTGCCATCAGACCCACTTCTGAAACCGTCATGTACCCCTACTACGCCAAGTGGATTAGATCCCACCGCGACTTGCCTTTGAAGTTGAACCAATGGAACTCCGTGGTTAGATGGGAGTTCAAGCACCCACAGCCTTTCTTGAGAACCAGAGAGTTCTTATGGCAAGAGGGCCACACCGCTCACTTGACCCAGGAGGGTGCTGCTGACGAGGTGGAGAAAATCTTGGACTACTACCGCGACATCTACGAGGAATTGTTGGCCGTGCCGGTCATCAAGGGTAGAAAGACCGAGAACGAGAAGTTTGCCGGCGCCAGATACACCTCCACCGTGGAAGGGTTTGTTCCTGCTACCGGAAGAGGAATCCAGGGTGCCACGTCGCACCACTTGGGAACAAACTTCTCCAAGATGTTCAACATCTCCGTGGAGAACCCAGAGGGCCCTGACAAGGAGAGGGTGTTTGCCCACCAAAACTCGTGGGGTTTGTCCACGCGTGTCATTGGTGTCATGGTCATGACTCACTCCGACAACAGAGGGTTGGTGTTGCCTCCCCGCGTGGCTCTGACCCAGGTGGTGGTGATTCCTGTGGGATTGACGTCTAAATCCACGGACGCGCAAAGAAAGGAGATTAATGACGGTGCTAAGAAGGTCGAAGACACATTGTTGGACGCTGACATTAGAGTCATCGGTGACTACAGGGACAACTACTCGCCCGGATGGAAGTTTGCCGATGCTGAGTTGAAGGGAACGCCATTGCGGGTGGAGTTCGGCCCCAAGGACTTGGCTGCAGGCGTGGTGACGGCCGTCAGACGTGACAACAACAAGAAGTACACGGTGAAGTTGGACGACTTGACCACGGAGATCCCTCATATCTTGGAGGTCATGCAGAAGGAGTTGTTGGAGAACGCCCGCAAGGTGTTTGACGAGCACCGTGTGCTTGTGGAGGACTGGAAGGACTTTGTGCCCACGTTGAACGCCAAGAACGTGATCTTGGCCCCATGGTGTGGAGTTCCCGAGTGTGAGGACGACATCAAGGATTCTTCTGCCAAGCAAGACAACGGCGATGACGAGGAGTACGACGAGCGGGCACCTTCCATGGGAGCCAAATCGTTGTGTACCCCATACGAGCAACCCGAGTTGAAGAAGGACCAGAAGTGTGTCAGATGTGACCAGCCGGCCGTTAATTTCACCATGTTCGGTAGATCTTACTAGTCACGGATCCTACGAGCACCGGTTCTGGAATACATATACCATATAGACATGCAACCATCACTTGTTTGTCCAGAATACATGCTGACCTAAATCCAGCACCGACTCTTCCACCACCACGGTCTGGCCATGTCTTCTTTCCAAGTGGTAGATCTTCTGTAGCTTCAAATCATCCACTATAAACAGCCACATCTTCTCGTAGTTGAGGCCCACCTGGGCCACAGTATGGGCGTCATCCGAAAGACAGAATCTTCCTCCCAACTCCAAGATCCGTCGGCAAATGTCGATCTGTGGATAAGGCGACAGCCAGCCCTTTCTGATTGCCGCCGAGTTCAACTCGAAAAGACCTCCGTACGAAACCACGGCTTGGATATTGGACGAGATTTCAGTCCAGACGTCTGGCCAATCACTCTCGATGTTAACGTCAGCAATCTCCTTCCCCGTGGAACCATCCTTGCCATGCTGAAACAAGCGGATCAAGTCAAAATGGCCCACCACATCCGGCAGAACTTCCCGGATCATTTCCCCTTGTAAACGGAAATAGTCAAGGAAGAGCCTGCATACAGAGCCCGATTTCTCCACACACCGGGCCCAGCAATCGGGGTCGAAATCAATTGGAATCCCGTGCACATGGTGGGTGCTGCCGACGCACATATCGGTGATTTTCTTCAATTCCCGGGCGGCAAGAATGTGTTGTGTATCCACGCCCTCAACCTCAAAGCCCACCAAGATCTCCATGGGGGCCGAAGACGCCTGGATTTGGCGGGCATGTACCAAGTAGGCCTCGAAATCCGCCGTAAGGTTTTGCAGCGTATAGTTTTTCTCCTTCTCTTCGGGATATAAATAAGACTCGTTGAGCCGGGGCATGTGTTCCGTAAGGCAATACTGAACGAACCCTTTCTGGACTGCACACAGCACCATATCGTCCAATTGGCCTTGTCCATGCAGAATGTACTGTCCACTATGGGAGTGATGAGAGTGCATTGGATATTCTGTAGTGAAAGTCAAGAGTTAAGAGTTAAGAGTTAAGAGTTAAGAGTCTGAATGTCCGTGAAAAGCCTGAAAAGTCCGTAAAGCCTGAAAAGTCCGTAAGAAGCCTGAATAGTCTGTGTCGGTAGATATAAGTGTCTGTGAGTGTCTGTGAGTGTCTGTGAGTGTCTGTGAGTGTCTGTGAGTGTCTGTGAGTGTCTGTGAGTGTCTGTGAGTGTCTGTGAGTGTCTGTGAGTGTCTGTGAGTGTCTGTGAGTGTCTGTGAGTGTCTGTGAGTGTCTGTGAGTGTCTGTGAGTGTCTGTGAGTGTCTGTGAGTGTCTGTGAGTGTCTGTGAGTGTCTGTGAGTGTCTGTGAGTGTCTGTGAGTGTCTGTGAGTGTCTGTGAGTGTCTGTGAGTGTCTGTGAGTGTCTGTGAGTGTCTGTGAGTGTCTGTGAGTGTCTGTGAGTGTCTGTGAGTGTCTGTGAGTGTCTGTGAGTGTCTGTGAGTGTCTGTGAGTGTCTGTGAGTGTCTGTGAGTGTCTGTGAGTGTCTGTGAGTGTCTGTGAGTGTCTGTGAGTGTCTGTGAGTGTCTGTGAGTGTCTGTGAGTGTCTGTGAGTGTCTGTGAGTGTCTGTGAGTGTCTGTGAGTGTCTGTGAGTGTCTGTGAGTGTCTGTGAGTGTCTGTGAGTGTCTGTGAGTGTCTGTGAGTGTCTGTGAGTGTCTGTGAAGGTCTGTGAGTGTCTGTGAGTGTCTGTGAGTGTCTGTGAGTGTCTGTGAGTGTCTGTGAGTGTCTGTGAGTGTCTGTGAAGAGTCCGTGAAAAGCTGTCGGTCGATACTAGTTTCTGTGGAATAGTCAGTGGAATCAGTGGAATAGCCAATGTCACAGTCTGTCTGAGTCAGTGTCTGAGTGCCTCTCAATGTCTGTCAGTGTCGACGTATAAATTAATTATCAATCCTTTAGTCAAAACTATATCTCTTATCAATGGTTTTATCCTTTCAATGGATTATATAGTGTGGATTTGTGAGTATGGAGTAATCAGTTGGAGTATCAGTTGGAGTATTTGAGTGAGTATTGAGAGTGAAATGTGGAGTGCGCAGTGAGAAGCGCGCAGTGCGCGAGTGGATTCGCAGTTAAATAAAGGTCCCATTGATAATACATAATGGAAATATCCAACAACGTAATAAGTCAATTCTTATTTCTATAATATTTTAAATAAATCTTTAGTCACCTAATGGATCGGACTATATCTTATCTTGTTTAAACCTAATTAAATCCTTGATTATCACGTAGTCTCTACGGATCCTATTTATAATTATATAATTATAACTGATCTATAAGAATAAGCCCAATATAAGTAGGGATGGTTTCCATAAACTTAACCTTTTTTTAATTAAGAACTTATTTATCATATAAAACATCATTATTTTTTATTATATAACCTATAAATTATAATAATAATAGAGAATTCTTTTTTATGATCTATTTTCTACCTTATAAATAAATATGGAAAATAGAGAAATATCTATAGATGTAGTAAAGATTTCACCGTTAGCAACATATTTAGAAATACTTCCGCCCACTGCTATATATAGGGACTTCTAATAAAGTAGAAGCAATTAATAACTCTAATAATAAATTCTAAATAATTACCAAAATATATATCAAATAAGATAATCTATTTCATAGTGATATGACAACATGATACTTATTTATTATATACTTCTCATACATAAAAGATATTCAATACTGTATATAACCCGCACCATGCTGCTGTTGCGCGTTTATATAAACGCGATCATAATCTGGCACGTGAGTCTCATTGGCTTCCAATAACGCTTTTAAGTAGGGAACTTCTGTGGTCATTTCTTCTGCTTGTATTATTGCTTCTGGTATATCTGATCTAGGAATCCTTTATATAATCTTNGGTCATTTCTTCTGCTTGTATTATTGCTTCTGGTATATCTGATCTAGGAATCCTTTATATAATCTTGGAATCTTGCTTCTTATCACAAGCTGAACTGAAGGGATTTCCCACCTTATATCCGAATGACTGAGATCCGACGAAGCCATAGTTCAAGG